>CM038725.1:30347560-30652560 GCA_021613375.1 Megaleporinus macrocephalus | reverse complement strand
CCCACCTTGTACTTCCACTCACTGGCCACTTTATTAGAAACACCCACCTTGTACTTCCACTCACTGGCCACTTTATTAGAAACACCACCCTGTACTTCCACTAACTGGCCACTTTATTAGAAACACCTACCTTGTACTTTACTAACCGGCCACTATACTACAAACACCCACCTTGTACTTTCACTCACTGGCCACTTGATTAGAAACGTCTACCTTGTGCTTCTACTAACTGGCCACTAAATTAGAAACACCTACCTTGTACTTCCACTCACTGGCCACTTTATTAGAAACACCACTATATATATGCAGATACAGACTGTAAGCCCAACTGTTTATCAGTCCCCGTCGACCCCATTCATCATCGGTCAGTTTCTAACCACAAGACTTCTGCTGTCCAGATAATATTAGGGTGGTTCAAAGAGTGGACCACCATCCAGAAACTTCCAGTCAGGAGGGACTCAGGAGCGTGCTCAGAAACTGACCACTGTTAAAAGGCCAGTTAACTAACCCGCGCTCTGTATCAGCTGGCTGGAGCTGCAGGGGAGGGGTTTCTGTTAAAGTGGCCGGTCAGTGTTACAGTGTTACTTAAACACTTGTGAAACGGCACGTAGCTATGAAAGCCTGTAGAGTGTCAAAGCTGGAGCGTGCTCGCGCTCGCTTGATTGCGGTGCGCCAGCTCTGAAATGAGCCTAAACTGATTTGGCGGCGGCGCGCCGCGACCCTGCGTATCGCTCTTCCTGGAACCCTTTCGGTAAACTGACGGAGCGCACCGGATGTCTCTGACAGCATGAATACACACACAGCCGAACAGAACAGGCCTTTCTTTCAGTGCAGGATGCTCCTCTCTGCTCTAATGGGCATTGATACCACGCTGGCTGTGGACAGCTGGGATGGCTGGTGGCACCGCGGGCGCCGAGCCAGCCAGTCATCAGCCTCTGCATCAGCATCATGGCCGTCATCATCCCCGTGTGTTTGAAGTAATGCCGGTCTGATGGCTGGGCTCCGTGTGTTTAGATTAATTGGCCTGGATTTTCTTTCGTTGCTGTCATTTCAAAAAACCTTTTAACACCGTACGAACGCTGTGCTCTAGAGCTGAGACGCGTCACCAAGCAAGATTAAATCTGCCTTGTTTTTATTCACTGCTGTGTAAAAGTCAGAGACCACCCTTCATTTATTCATCCATTCTTTCATGTATTCAGTTAGTGGTGTAGTGGTTAGTATGGTGGTGTAGTGGTTAGTATGGTGGTGTAGTGGTTAGTATGGTGGTGTAGTGGTTAGTACGGTGGTGTAGTGGTTAGTATGGTGGTGTAGTGGTTAGTACGTTGGTGTAGTGGTTAGTATGGTGGTGTAGTGGTTAGTACAGTGGTGTAGTGGTTAGTATGGTGGTGTAGTGGTTAGTACAGTGGTGTAGTGGTTAGTACGGTGGTGTAGTGATTAGTATGGTGGTGTAGTGGTTAGTACAGTGGTGTAGTGGTTAGTACGGTGGTGTAGTGGTTAGTACGGTGGTGTAGTGGTTAGTACGTTGGTGTAGTGGTTAGTATGGTGGTGTAGTGGTTAGTATGGTCGTGTAGTGGTTAGTACGGTGGTGTAGTGGTTAGCACGGCGGTGTAGTGGTTAGCACGGTGGTGTAGTGGTTAGTACGGTGGTGTAGTGGTTAGCACGGTGGTGTAGTGGTTAGTATGGTGGTGTAGTGGTTAGTATGGTGGTGTAGTGGTTAGTATGGTGGTGTAGTGGTTAGCACGGTGGTGTAGTGGTTAGTATGGTGGTGTAGTGGTTAGTATGGTTAGTATAGTCGTGTAGTGGTTAGTGCGATGGTGTAGTGGTTAGTATGGTGGTGTAGTGGTTAGTACGGTGGTGTAGTGGTTAGTATGGTGGTGTAGTGGTTAGTACGGTGGTGTAGTGGTTAGTACGGTGGTGTAGTGGTTAGTACGTTGGTGTAGTGGTTAGTATGGTGGTGTAGTGGTTAGTATGGTCGTGTAGTGGTTAGTACGGTGGTGTAGTGGTTAGCACGGCGGTGTAGTGGTTAGCACGGTGGTGTAGTGGTTAGTACGGTGGTGTAGTGGTTAGCACGGTGGTGTAGTGGTTAGTATGGTGGTGTAGTGGTTAGTATGGTGGTGTAGTGGTTAGTATGGTGGTGTAGTGGTTAGCACGGTGGTGTAGTGGTTAGTATGGTGGTGTAGTGGTTAGTATGGTTAGTATAGTCGTGTAGTGGTTAGTGCGATGGTGTAGTGGTTAGTATGGTGGTGTAGTGGTTAGTACGGTGGTGTAGTGGTTAGTATGGTGGTGTAGTGGTTAGTATGGTGGTGTAGTGGTCAGTACGGTGGTGTAGTGGTTAGTATGGTGGTGTAGTGGTTAGTACGGTGGTGTAGTGGTTAGTATGGTGGTGTAGTGGTTAGTATGGTGGTGCAGTGGTTAGTACGGTGGTGTAGTGGTTAGTATGGTGGTGTAGTGGTTAGTATGGTGGTGTAGTGGTTAGTACGGTGGTGTAGTGGTTAGTATGGTGGTGTAGTGGTTAGTATGGTGGTGCAGTGGTTAGTACGGTGGTGTAGTGGTTAGTATGGTGGTGTAGTGGTTAGTACGGTGGTGTAGTGGTTAGCACGGCGGTGTAGTGGTTAGCACGGCGGTGTAGTGGTTAGCACGGTGGTGTAGTGGTTAGTACGGTGGTGTAGTGGTTAGTATGGTGGTGTAGTGGTTAGTATGGTGGTGTAGTGGTTAGCACGGTGGTGTAGTGGTTAGTATGGTGGTGTAGTGGTTAGTATGGTTAGTATAGTCGTGTAGTGGTTAGTGCGATGGTGTAGTGGTTAGTATGGTGGTGTAGTGGTTAGTATGGTGGTGTAGTGGTTAGTATGGTGGTGTAGTGGTTAGTTTGGTGGTGTAATGGTTAGTACGGTGGTGTAGTGGTTATTATGGTGGTGTAGTGGTAAATACGGTGGTGTAGTGGTCAGTGCGGTCGTGTAGTGGTTAGTATGGTGGTGTAGTGGTTAGTAGGGTGGTGTAGTGGTTAGTATGGTGGTGTAGTGGTTAGTATGGTGGTGCAGTGGTTAGTACGGTGGTGTAGTGGTTAGTATGGTGGTGTAGTGGTTAGTATGGTGGTGTAGTGGTTAGTACGGTGGTGTAGTGGTTAGTATGGTGGTGTAGTGGTTAGTATGGTGGTGTAGTGGTTAGTACGGTGGTGTAGTGGTCAGTACGGTCGTGTAGTGGTTGGTACGGTGGTGGTGACCTGTCCATGCTGTACCCCGCCTTCCCCCAATGATGCTGGGATTGGCTCCAGCCCCCCGTGACCCAAACTAGAGGTGTAAAGTGAAAGATAATGGATGGATGAATGAATAAAGTGTAAACATCACCACATCATCACTGTGTTTACAGACGAGGACAAAAATGTGTTTACTTTCAGTGTAAGTTCATGTAAAGAGGTTTAATTCCTAGAGATTGTGGAGCATTTCTATTGGTCCAGTCATCATTACACTTTCACAGGATGTTAAAAAAAACTGAAATATCTAGAAAAAAAATCTAGAAAACTGAAAATGGAGACGTTCTTAATTGGACACTGTATTTAAGTGTGTATTTGAGAACGAGTGTTACTCTTTGAAAAGCACTAAGCCTGTAGAAGTAGAAATAGCCCACATGTTCTTAGAATGAAGACCTGATTGCTATGAAGTAGCACTGAAGTTAGTATCACTTTTATCACTCTGGTCAAATGGTTTGTAGATAAAGGTTTTGGTGTAAAGATGAAAGATTTACGATGAAAGAGCCCAAGAGGGCTTTCCTGCTACCCTTTAGGCTTCAAAGCCACATTATGTTCCCGCTAATTCTCCCAAATGCTTCCTAAAATTTTCCAAAAACGCAGCCGTTCCGCCTCATTGTGAACCTCCTCAGCACAAACAAGCAACGTAGAGGGTTCCACGCCGGTTCTTTGTGTCTCCTGACCCCGCTGACTCCAGGCTCACACGTGGACGGCCTTGCGTTTGAATTTTAGGAGAGACCCGTGACTCACTTCTACCTCCTTTCAGTGTTTTAAAAGCGCCGCCGCTCCGTCGTTTGAGAGCGTGGCTTTGAAGATGCCGGAGAAGCTTTTCTAAGGAGACAGTGTTCAAGAAGAAAAGCGGTGAAGGAAATCAAACGAGGCAAAACAAGCGTCATTTGTCGCATTAAAGCGCTCCTTCATCCCGGCATCATGCGAAGTGACACGCTGGAACATCTGAACCAAGGATGGATCTCTCGCCGTCTCGGTTACCTGTTGTAGGAAAGGAGGAGAGGGAGAGCGAAGGAGGAGGACAGAAAGTGAGAGAGAGAGAGACAAGCCGAGGGGGCCGGGGATGTGGCTCGTGTGCTGAATAGCCCGTTTGAGCGAGGCCGCTTAAAACCTCAAAGGAGATAATCCACATTTCATCTGCATCAATGCTGACCCTCCCCACCACCACCACCACCACCACCATCACTAGCTCACTACCGCTGGGCCAAATCCCACCCACCTGCAGCGAGCAGCAGCCCGGCCAGCAGCATAAATACTGCATCACTTTGAAATGAAACTCCAGCTGCCCAGTATTGTCCAGCTTTCCACAGAAGGTCCGGTCTGGTGCGTGGACCCCTGAGCAAGACTGAGCGGATCTGCAGAAAAAGCTGCCTCTGGTCTTGCATTTGCATTATCAGCTGAGAACAAAGTAATAAACCTGTTCTTCTGTTCTGCTACGTGTAGGACGGACACAGTGAGGTGGTAGGTTTGGAACCTACCACCTAACCCTAACCCTAACCCTATCCCTAACTCTAACCCTATCCCTAACCCTATCCCTAACTCTAACCCTATCCCTAACCCTATCCCTATCCCTAACCCTAACCCTAACCCTAACCCTATCCCTATCCCTATCCCTAACCCTAACCCTATCCCTAACTCTAACCCTATCCCTAACCCTATCCCTAACTCTAACCCTATCCCTAACCCTATCCCTATCCCTAACCCTAACCCTAACCCTAACCCTATCCCTAATCCTAACCCTAACCCTATCCCTATCCCTATCCCTATCCCTAACCCTATCCCTAACTCTAACCCTATCCCTAACCCTAACCCTATCCCTATCCCTATCCCTAACCCTATCCCTATCCCTAAACCTAACCCTAACCCTAACCCTAACCCTAACCCTAACCCTATCCCTATCCCTAACCCTATCCCTAACCTTAACTCTGACCCTGGAAGGCAAGGAAGCAGAACCTATGAAATATGACTGACTGTTTAGAATTCACTACAATGCTTTAATATAAATTTAGGAAACAGACCATAATGCCTCACTGCCGGTCGTTATGATGCAAATAAGTTAAGTGCAATCTACACAAGGTCCTAATCGCCACATTGTCTGTTCCGAGCCTCCCCCCTTACTGGGATTAGTCCAGATCACCACCTTGTTTGTTCTAAGACCTCCTCCTGACTGGGATAAGTGCTAAGATCACCCCTAACCCTAAACCTGGCCCTAACTTCCTTTGCCTGTGATTGGTCTCAATGGGTCATGTATTCTGAAACAACTGTTGGCTCTGAAACCTCTCCATGATTGGGATTGGTTCTTATCCCCATGGTGTTTGTTCTGAGACCTCCCCCCTGGCTGGGATTGGTCTTAATCACCTTGTTGTCTGTTCTGAGACCTCCTCCAACTGTGGTTGGTTCTAATCCCACTACCATTTGTTCTGAGACCTCCCCTGGATTGGGATTGGTTCTTATATCCCCATGTTGTTTATTCCGAGACCGCCCCCTGATTGGGATTGGTTATAATCCCCATGTTGTTTGTTCTAAGACCTCCCCCTGATTGGGATTGGTTATAATCCCCATGTTGTTTGTTCTGAGACCTCCCCCTGATTGGGATTGGTTATAATCCCTATGCTGTCTGTTCTGAGACATCCTCCTGATTGGGATTGGTCTTAATCACATTGTTGTCTGTTTTGAGACTTACCCTACTGACTAGGATTGGTCTTAATTACCTTGTTGTCTGTTCTGAGACCTCCCCCTCACTGTGATTGGTCCTAATGCCACTACCATTTGTTCTGAGACCTCCCCGTGATTGGGATTGGTTCCTATCCCCATGTCGTTTGTTCTGAGACCTTCCCCTGACTGTCATTGGTCTTAACCACCTTGTTGTCTGTTCTGAGACCTCCTCCGACTGTGGTTGGTTCTAATCCCACTACCGTTTGTTCTGAGACCTCCCCCTGACTGTGATTGGTCAGAATCACCCTGTCGTTTGTTCTGAGACCCCTCCGTGATTGGGATTAGTCCTAATCCCCATGTTGTTTGTTCTGAGACCTCCCTCTGACTGTCATTGGTCTTAATCACCTTGTTGTCTGTTCTGAGACCTCCTCTGACTGTGATTGGTTGGAACCACCCTGTTGTTTGTTCGGAGACCTCCCCCTGCCTGTTTTTTATCCTAATCACCGTGTTGTAAGACCGCCCCCTGACACATAGTGGCATGTACTGAGAAGGGCATACATTAAAGTAGGTTTTTGAGTGTACCTACAGAAGTGTTACTGCTATTTGAATATATATATATATATATATATATATATATATATATATATATATATATATATATATATATATACATATTTTAATGAACCGCCAGCATAAAGCATCTGAATCACACCCACACAGTTCCCATAGCGATAGTTTCTGGCCAGCTAGGATCACGTTGCGCAAAGTCTCGCTTTT
The DNA here is from genome assembly GCA_021613375.1 of Megaleporinus macrocephalus. NCBI lineage: Eukaryota > Metazoa > Chordata > Actinopteri > Characiformes > Anostomidae > Megaleporinus > Megaleporinus macrocephalus. Next base: position 30,645,875 of record CM038725.1, on the reverse strand, counting down.
CCAGCTTCCAGACTTCCAAATCTTAATATCACCCAATGCATGAGCTGTGTTCCACAGCGGGGAGTGTAAAGAAAACATGTGAATTTATTTTTAAAGCCTAATCCGCTTTCCATAGCATCCAGTAACAAGCATGTTTTACAGATCATGCCTAGGGCAGCATTGGGTAGCAGCGTACGCACTGAAACGGAAGCACACACACACACACACACACACACACACACACACACACACACACACCCAGAGTGCGATTGTTTTTGTGCGAGGGGTAGCTCTTTCCCTGTAGCCGAGCATTGAGAATGCATTAGCCACGCCTGGCCTATTAGTTTATTAGCCACAAGCTCTTTTGTTGTGTGCCATTAATCTATGATTAAAAATCTAAACAAGCAATTAAGAGGCAATATTCCAGAAATCAAAATCCAATCCAGCTTTAATCAAAAACACCTTCTAAGCAGTCCCGCTGAAATGGAATGGCAGCGAAGTGGAATACATTACAAATAACAAGGCATTGGCATCTCTCTCTCTCTCTCTCTCGCGCTCTCTCTCTCGCTCTCTATAGTAGCAGTGTGCCATAAAGACTAGCAGCTGTCTTCATCTGAGCGGTGTTAGAAACCTCACCTATCGTTTTTAGATGATTTAAGAACTTTACACAGTAAACTACACCCACCTGCCCATTCATAACGTACACCTGTACACTCGATATCCACTGTATCAGCTCCACTGACCATATAGGAGCTCCACTTACAGACTGTAGTTCATCTGATTCTCTGTATACTTTATTACCCTGTTCTTCAATGATCAGAACCACCAGAGGACCACCACAGAGGAGGTGCTAATAGGGAGGTGGGTCATTCTCAGAATCGTCTGAGAATCTGAGAATCGTCCACCAATCAAAACTATCCAGACAACAGCGTCCTGTGGGCGGCGTCCCTGTGTCCACTGATGAAGGACTAGAGAACACAAACTGTGCAGCAGCTGTCTCTGACTTTACATCTACAAGGTGGACCAGCAAGTAGTAGGAGTGTCTAATAGAGTGGACAGTGAGTGGACAGCACTGTTGTGTCTAAAACACCACCACCACTCCAGTGCTAAGAATGATGGTCCTGTGGGGGTCCTGATCATCGAAGAACCTGGTAACAAAGTATACAGAGAATCAGATGGACTGTAGAACTAGAGTGCTCCTATATGGTCAGTGGAGTGAGATATAAACTAAGGCAGGCAGTAGAATCTGCTCTGGTCTGAAGTCATCTGAGGGCCAGTCACTCAGAAGACACTTGCTGTGTTAGGTTTAGCATTTTATTCCACACTGAATCTCATAAAACTCACCCGAAACTCAAAAGGACCTCGGCGTCATGACACTAGTTCTGAACATGATGGCATCCGATAACATACAGAAGCAATTCCAGATAATAACACTCGCTAAGCAGTGATTGGAGGGTTGAAAATCTTTGACAGCGCCCACAGAAGACCAGTCAAGGCGCTGAGTAGCCCACCTGGCGCTCTTTCTATATTTAATCCCATGAAAGGACATACGTGAAAGAAAGCCCCTCTGAGGTCCAGTGTCCTCATAGCTGGAGACAGCCATCCCATCTATCCAGAGAGATGCAGGCCAATTATGTCTTCTTGGACTCCTGGTGCTGTCAGCAAGCATCAGGCTAATTATCTCCCAGTGATAGGTCCAGCGCTTGGACAGTCGCGCCGCTCGCTAGCCCCAATTGTTTGTTTACTGGTGACCTGCTCTCGCTGGATATCTGATATGATGGGCCAGCGCAGGAGCAGAGATCGCTCTAATGACATTACAGCAGCTAGAGCGGAAGAGCTGGTAGGAGAAGCAACAGCACAGCTTCCTGCTGTAAGCCCTGAGGAGTCCACACAGATCCCGTCTTTCAGCTTTAAGCCTCCCCTCTGCAGGTTTTGTCTAGGACTAGAAATGGTGTTTCCAGTATTGAGCCAGGATTCCAGGCCAGGCTAGGAGATCCCCAGCGCCAGGCCAGTCTGGGACGAGTCCCGCGCTGTCAGTGGCTCTGCTTCTCATTTGCTCGGCCGGACCCTGCTGAGACACAGCTGGTTGCAGTCAGATACGGCTCTCTGGCTGAAAGCTGAACGTTGTGAAGTGTGCGTGTGACAGACGGGCTCACACGCTAGCAAGGGGGCTCTAGGCCTGAGGGCTCGATGACACACGTAACAAATGATTATGAAGGAGCTGCCCACGTCCTGAAACATGAGCGCTGGGCGGCCGGCGCTATAAATTCTTGTTAACTACAGTTAGATTAAATGTGCTGTCAGGAAGAAGATGTTTATGCACACATGCATGAGGGCACTTGATTAGAAGTGGCTACCCTCTAACTCCACCACTGCAATCCCCATTTCAGCCCTGAAGAGAGTTCAGTAAGAGATCCAGTTATTCAAGGGCTTCAGGACACGTCCAGAATCGGAGCTGGTCACTCCTACTGTAGTCTTACACAGTGGATCTCATCAGAGTAGGTGTTTCTATTAATGTGGCCAGTTAGTAAAAGTACAAGTTGGATGTTTCCAATAAAGTGGCCAGTTAGTAAGAGTATAAGGTGGGTGTTTCCAAGAAAGTGGTCAGTTAGTAAAAGCACAAAGTAGGTGTTTCTAATATAGTGGCCAGTTAGTGGAGACACAAGTGGGTGTTTCTAATATAGTGGCCAGTTAGTGGAGACACAAGTGGGTGTTTCTAATATAGTGGCCAGTTAGTAGAAGCACAAGGTAGGTGTTTCTAATATAGTGGCCAGTTAGTAAAAGTATAAGGTGGGTGTTTTTAATAAAGTGGCCAGTTAGTGGAAGTACAAGGTGTGTGTTTCTAATAAAGTGGCCAGTTAGTGAAAGTACAAGGTGGGTGTTTCTAATAAAGTTGCCAGTTAGTGGAAGCACAAGGTGGGTGTTTCTAATAAAGTGGCCAGTTAGTGAAAGTCTAAAGTGGGTGTTTCAAATAAAGTGGCCTGTGAGTGGAAGTACAAGGTGGGTGTTTCTAATAAAGTGGCCAGTTAGTGGAAGTACAAGGGGGGTGTTTCTAATAAAGTGGCCTGGTTAGGTTCTTGTTAGATATTGGCTTTTAAAGCATTTTACTATACATTAATTTAACTGCAACTCAGGGAAACTTTTGAATAACATTTTAAACACACTGAGATTGTTGAACTGATAAAGAGAACAAGTTTGTGGTGGATTTACTGTAACTGGAAGCTATTGTAGTTTTTGTATTGTCTTCAGATCCGTCTCACTGTGGTGGAAATCTGTAAATCTCCAGTTGTACAATGGCCGACTGTCCTGTCCTGTTACTGGACGCTGGTTTTGGAGCTCTGGCTCACACACTGTCATGGCTGTGTGGCCCCTGCTGGCACACTCAGAGCGTAATGTTTCAGCAGACGCTGATCTAATTTAGTTTGACTGGCCAGATATCACACAGCGAGAGAGAGAGAGTTCAGCTATCTCGCTCCAACCAGCTGTTTTCCATGTTTTGGACAGGAACAATATGGTCAGCTTCTGCTGACATTTTGGCCCTCTTTGTAACTGACACTCGGTCCCAGGGGCCAGATAATGTCTGCTGGGGGACCCAGGGTTGAGGCGGGGGCTTTACAGGGGGAGAACTCTCTCTGCTAGTCATCTCACCCTCTGTGTATGTGTTTTGGGGTTTTGAGTTTCAGGTGTATGTGCCGGTCGATTGCGGACGCTCTGCCAAAGATAGAGTTTCACAGGACTGCGCAGTAAGAGCAGACTGAGAGGTTCAGATAGGAAGTGTGATTAAAGCGCTCCTATCATGGAGGAAATGTGTTTGGAGTCCTGTGGAACATTTTTCTTTGCTCCTGTGTTTGGGAGCCGGGTTGGAGGAGCTGGAGGAGCTGGAGGAGCTGGAGGAGCATTCTCTTCTTTGTAGTGTTTCTTTCCTTCACTCACCATCCACCTCTACTGCTCTTAGCAGTAATTCATCTCTCTACTGCACTCGCTCTCCTTTACTCTGTGCTGTGTCTCTGTCTCTCATCCTGTTCGCACTCTCTCTCTCTCTCTCTCTCTCTCTCTCTCTCTCTCTCTCTCTCTCTCTCTCTCTCTCTCTCTCTCTCTCTCTCTTTCCATTCATCTCTGCCCTCTTCCATTCCCAGTGTCTTTCTATTTGTCTCACTTTCTCTCTCATTCTTTCCCCTCTCGTTGCTTTCATTCCGTCACTTTATCTCCTGTTTGTCTTACCGCCTTTACTGTCTCTATCGTGGTCTTTCTCTCTGTCACTGACTCTATCACTCTCTCTATCTTTCTTTGTTTGTTTCTTTTCTCTCTCTCTCCCTCTCCCTCTCTCTCTCTCTCTCGCCCCCCTATCTAAATAAACAGCCCCTCTGCTAAAAGCTGTTGCTCCACCCAGCGCTCTGGACGGCTCATTGTTCCACTCTGCTCTGTAATGCTGAGCTGCTGCTGGTTCTAAAGGGGGTTTGGAGGGTTTCTGTTGTTGTTCTGCACTTCACCTTGTGCTTCCTCAGCTCTGCTGGTGAGCAGTGGTGATAAACGGCCGGGCCACGTAGAGTGGCTTACATTCCGCAGATTTCACACCCTCTCCCTCTCTCTCTCTCTCTCTCTCTGAGTGAGTGAGTGTGTGAGTGTAAAGATTCAGTGGTACTGTGTGCTTTCCTCCAGCTCTACTGTAAGCCGCAGAGTTCCAGGAATGCTTGCGACGTGTGTGTAACTTGGACTTGAACGTGGCTAATTCCTTCCAGATGTTTAAAAAATGTGCCATTTCCAAATATATTTCTCATATTGCGAGCTTATGGTTCCGTGGTGCAAGTCCATGAACGTGTGTTCTTTAGATGCTACTTATGATAGTGGAACAGCATCAGCCTTGTGCTAACGGAAGCAACTGGAACAGCGCTGTGATTGGTCAGTAGAGCACTTCAGTTCCCTGCTCTCTGGATTTTGGATTTTGATACAGGTTGGAAAAGCTAACATTTGTGTGTGTAGATTGATAGATGGATAGATGGATGGATAGATAGATGGATGGATGGATGGATGGATGGATAGATATGGTGATGAATGGGTTATGGTGTTATTATATAATATATATGGTGATGAATGGGTTATGGTGTTATTATATAATATATATGGTGATGAATGGGTTATGCTGTTATATAATATATATGGTGATGAATGGGTTATGGTGTTATTATATAATATATATGGTGATGGATGGGTTATGGTGTTATATAATATATATGGTGATGGATGGGCTATGGTGTTATTATATAATATATATGGTGATGGATGGGTTATGGTGTTATTATATAATATATATGGTGATGAATGGGTTATGGTGTTATTATATAATATATATGGTGATGGATGGGTTATGGTGTTATTATATAATATATATGGTGATGGATGGGTTATGGTGTTATTATATAATATATATGGTGATGAATGGGTTATGGTGTTATTATATAATATATATGGTGATGAATGGGTTATGGTGTTATAATATATATGGTGATGGATGGGTTATGGTGTTATTATATAATATATATGGTGATGAATGGGTTATGGTGTTATTATATAATTTATATGGTGATGAATGGGTTATGGTGTTATATAATATATATGGTGATGGATGGGTTATGGTGTTATTATATAATATATATGGTGATGGATGGGTTATGGTGTTATTATATAATATATATGGTGATGAATGGGTTATGGTGTTATTATATAATATATATGGTGATGAATGGGTTATGGTGTTATTATATAATATATATGGTGATGAATGGGTTATGGTGTTATTATATAATATATATGGTGATGGATGGGTTATGGTGTTATTATATAATATATATGGTGATGGATGGGTTATGGTGTTATTATATAATATATATGGTGATGAATGGGTTATGGTGTTATTATATAATATATATGGTGATGAATGGGTTATGGTGTTATAATATATATGGTGATGGATGGGTTATGGTGTTATTATATAATATATATGGTGATGAATGGGTTATGGTGTTATTATATAATTTATATGGTGATGAATGGGTTATGGTGTTATATAATATATATGGTGATGGATGGGTTATGGTGTTATTATATAATATATATGGTGATGGATGGGTTATGGTGTTATTATATAATATATATGGTGATGAATGGGTTATGGTGTTATTATATAATATATATGGTGATGAATGGGTTATGGTGTTATTATATAATATATATGGTGATGAATGGGTTATGGTGTTATTATATAATATTTATGGTGATGTGTGGACGAAGTGCGGGATTTACTGAAATTTCCCCCAAACGTGGTCGTAGTTTCCTTTATTAGTTCTGTACTGCAGGTATGACACTGATGTACTTAGCAAACAAAGTGAGCTTATACTCCACAACCTGGCACTGCGTAGCAGAATAATTGCAGGAGGGATGCGGTGAAAGAGTGCGATAAGGAAAGAATGCTAGACTTAGAGTAATTTTCACGTCCCTTCAAAACCCTGAGCCCTTGTCTTTGTTTGCACTTGGCCAACCGTTACCTATGATCCCCTAAAGGATTCCACCTCTTGTCCACCCCCTGATCACTACCCTTCTGCTCCACTAACACCACTCTGTGCCATCCGACCCAGGCATGGCTAAAGAACGGACGCTCCCGGCTGGGAGGGGCCCAGTTCCAGAGCCCCAGCTTCAGCTCTCCTGCTGCCCAGAGAGAGTGTGAGGAGTTGGGCCAACGCCATCCACCTTGGCCCCTTTTACCTTCCCTAGTGGCTGTTGACACCTGCCACTCCACTGACACCAGGCAGGCCTCATAGACAGGATTTGTCATGTTATTTATCTTGAACCGTGTGAGCTCAGCTTGTTTTGTACATCGTTTTGTATGTGAATCAGTTTTCCTCATCCATCTTTTTTCCTGATTACAATCTTTTGTCTCAGGGTGCTTGTATATGGATGGATATCTCTTATTCTAGTTTACAGCAGTATTTATTGAAGTTGTTTATTGAACAGTATCTTCTATTCTACTGTACAGGAGTGTTTATTGAGGCTGTCTATAGACTAATATCTCTATTTACTGACTGATATCTCCTATTCTAGTGTTTATGAATGTTTATTAAGGTCATTTACTGACTGATATCTCCTATTCTAGTGTATAGGAATGTTTATTAAGGTCATTTACTGACTGATATCTCCGATTCTGGTGTATAGGAGTGTTTATTGATATCATTTACTGACTGATATCTCCGATTCCAGTGTATAGGAATGTTTATTAAGGTCATTTACTGACTGATATCTCCTATTCTAGTGTATAGGAATGTTTATTGATATCATTTACTGACTGATATCTCCGATTCTAGTGTATAGGAATGTTTATTAAGGTCATTTACTGACTGATATCTCCTATTCTAGTGTATAGGAATGTTTATTGATATTATTTACTGACTGATATCTCTGATTCTAGTGTATAGGAATATTTATTGATATCATTTACTGACTGATATCTTCTATTCTAGTGTTTATGAATGTTTATTAAGGTCATTTACTGACTGATATTTCCTATTCTAGTGTATAGGAATGTTTATTGATATAATTTACTGACTGATATCTCCGATTCTAGTGTATAGGAATGTTTATTGATATAATTTACTGACTGATATCTCCTATCCTAGTGTATAGGAATGTTTATTGATATTATTTACTGACTGATATCTCCGATTCTAGTGTATAGGAATGTTTATTGATATCATTTACTGACTGATATCTCATATTCTAGTGTATAGGAATGTTTATTTATATTCACTGACTGATATCTCATATTTTAGTGTATAGGAGTGTTTGTTTGAGGTCATTCACTGACTGATATCTCCTATTTTAGTGTATAGGAGTGTTTGTTGAGGTCATTCATTGACTGATATCTCCTATTTTAGTGTATAGGAGTGTTTGTTGAGGGCATTCACTGACTGATATCTCCTATTTTAGTGTATAGGAGTGTTTGTTGAGGTAATTCACTGACTGATATCTCCTATTTTAGTGTATAGGAGTGTTTGTTGAGGGCATTCACTGACTGATATCTCCTATTTTAGTGTATAGGAGTGTTTGTTGAGGGCATTCACTGACTGATATCTCCTATTTTAGTGTATAGGAGTGTTTGTTGAGGTAATTCACTGACTGATATCTCCTATTTTAGTGTATAGGAGTGTTTGTTGAGGTCATTCACTGACTGATATCTCCTATTTTAGTGTATAGGAGTGTTTGTTGAGGTCATTCACTGACTGATATCTCCTATTTTAGTGTATAGGAGTGTTTGTTGAGGTCATTCACTGACTGATATCTCCTATTTTAGTGTATAGGAGTGCATGTTTATTCTGAATGTATTCACACTAATATGCCTTGATTATTGAAGTTGGGTCTGAAGGAGTCAATCTGCAAAGTCTTTATAAACTTGGAGAAATATTTGTGTATGCTTAGCATCTGGTGGAGACTAGCTTCTGTTAGCTCTGGGATCCTGTCATGGTGCGGTTCCAAGGAGAGTCGCCTGAAGCTGGCAGGGCAGCAGGTTGAACAGAAGGGACGTCGGGCAAATTGGACGGCGCAAGGTTACTCAAACTCTCTTTGTGAAGGGATTAATTGCGTAAAAGGCCAGTAATGATTTCTGGCTCCCGGCCCGACTCTAAATCCTGTTAGCCAGAGTGCAGCGCGTTACTGGAAAAGCTGCCACCGCTCAGGTGATGTAAGGTGATCACGGTGGAGAAAGAAGGCAAATATTTCATGCAGTTTTCTGACCTTCTTGCAAAGAGCCATCGGATAATGCAGAGGGTCATGTTATGTCTGAAGGTGAACTAAACATTTGATTGGATCGAACCTGGAAACTGAATGCATAGTGAACAGCGATGTCCTGCACAGGGTTTATATATTACTGCTGTCAGAACAATTTCTTGCATCTCAATTTTCGTCATTTGAAAATAGCAGCTGGTCTTTACAGTGTAAAGTATAGAACACAATATATATATATATATATATATATATATATATATATATATATATATATATATATATATATATATATATATATATATATATACACTATCATCATCTATACTAAGCAAGCAACTCATTGAACTGGCTTGTACCTCACTCGCTCATATTTAGCAGGTTAAGTTAAGTAGCTTTTTGTGGCTAATAAGGTTTGTGCTTGGAATTTTTGACACTTTGTGTCCAGGTCCACTTGCTAGTCAGCTGTTCCCATCATGCCATGCTACCTTACTGAAGGCTAGCACATGCTTCTGAGCTGCACAGCTCAACGCACTTACAGGAAGACACTAACTGCTAGTTCTGATACATCAATGAATAGACGTCCACATTAACTAGCAGGTAAATTGAGGAAAGGGAGGACTATCCAACCCACCCAGGGAGAGGGGCTCACCATTACAGATGCCTGGGGCATCAGTGGGGACAGAACTTTTTTTTTGAAGATTTTTTTCATTCTGTTCTTGATGATGGCAGTCAAGGTCTGTAGAACATTATGATTCTTCTACGCCTCATGCACAGCCTCTGGATCAAGTGGGAACAGGACTGACCATAGAATAAAATGATAAATGACCCTGGCATTGATTGAGAAGCCTGATTAATAGACAGACGTCTTCCTGGACTGCAGCTCTACCTGGTCTTTAGTTTTAATTTGTTACAATGAGGTTGGAAAATGAACGTTGTGAATGTTCTTGTTGCATGTAATTACCTTTCTTCCTATGAAATAGTCACATTGACTATTAGTCATTGGTCTTATTAATGGTCAGAGCAGAAAGCGAAATGAATGAAAAATGAAAAAACAACGACGTAAAAAAGGTAGATTAATAATTATCCGTCACTTTATTGCCGATCGGCAAAGACCTTATAATTTCCCCAAAGGTTAGGAATTTATTGACCACTAAAATAGCTTGTAGCGACCATCTTTCTCTTTCATGTGCTGGACAGGCAGGTGTTCTTTGGGCTGTTGCTAGGAAACACCCCCACTCCCTTTTTTTTTTTTTGAGCAGTATAGAGCCTCATCCATCCTCCCATCTCAACTGGACACAGAGCAGTCTGGAGGAAGGCTCGTCTGGACCCCGTGAGTGCTTAATAATAATAACCATGAAAGCATAGAATGCAGGGTCAGCTCATGTCCCTGTAGGACGGTATGATATTGGGGAGTGTGTCATATTGCGATAACAGGTTTATTGCGATGTTTGAAGCAAGTTTGGTGACAGAACTGTGAACCAGTGGTTCAGGAAACTCAATAAACCAATTGTAGTTCACTTACACTCACAAGGCATTGCACACTGTGGCATATTGTGAATGGTTTGTTATGTATTGCTGTTCTGTTATAGTCATGCCTGGTCAAATGCCATGTGTTGTTGATTTTGTCAAACTATTTTATTGCTCAACTTGTACATACTTGCTTATAGTGTACAAGCTTAAGCTAATAAAATTATATATATATATATATATATATATATATATATATATATATATATATATATATATATATATATAATCTACTTACAGTTTGACAATCAACTTCTAAACGATTATAAAAATATAGGCAAATAAATTATTAAAACGTGTCTATTCAATCTGTGTTGGAGCGTGAGGGGTTAAGTGGAAGCCTGTCAGCCTGTGTCTCCCCCTATAAGGACTGTGATGCCTCCGCAGAATGTTTGTGATTGGTGGTCCCGCATGTACAGAGGGGGCCAGGCAGTTATAATTCAGCGCAATACCAATTTCAAAAGACAGTAAAACTGACCAATCATATCTTCCCTCTAAGTGGGCGGACTTAACTGTATGATCATTTCCGCCCGCTGTGGCAACGCTACCTGGAGAAACAGCTAACTAGCGCTAGGCTACCGCCGCTAGCTAGTTTGCTGAGTCACGATGGAAGCTGAAGCTAGCACTACCGCTGCAGAGGAGGACATCGTTGCAAGTGCCATCAGCCAAAAGCGTTCGACCCATGTCCCGCCCCCAAACTGTCAAACCCGAAGAGAGCAGCAGGCGAGACCCTAAAACTCTAACCCTAACCCAAGGCTTAAGGGTCACGGTCTGCTACTGGTGTAACTTATATAAATCATGAAATACGTGCCAAAACTTTTGCACAAACCACATTTTGTATATAATTTAAAAAAATTAAATAAACAGTATTTGTGTATTAAAATTTTTCAGAAGTGTGTCTGTGTGGAGGCCGTGGTAACTTATCTTCAAATAGAAAATCTACAAAGCCTGGCATTCGACCACAGATCCCCAAACTTTTGCACACCACTGAATCCTCTGATGATGGATTTGTTGGATCTTGTGAAGATCTTCAAAGCAGCACTCGTTCGGAACATCTGAGGTTGGTGAGGAAGCTGCAGTGCTGTAGACTCTCAGCTCATTTGCATATCCCAGCCTCCTCCGATAACGACTAACACGCGGCGTATTGTGTAGCCGGCTTTCTTCAGCTCGTCTCCGAGAATCGAGCGAATCCAGATATATGGAAATGGACACTTTCAGATGCGGTGGCGTTGGCCTGGATTTAGGACTTAAGCATCCACGGGAAATCCGGAGTGGGATGAGATGAATCCAGTCAATGAGACAAACCTTCAAGGCTTAACAACAGAAATAAACCAACACATTCATCTCCGCACATGGACGGTCGATGGACGGCGTACACAGCAGGCAAAAGCAACAGTAAACAGCTTCCACTACTGGGACAAAAACTCACTGTTTCCTACCGTTTTCAAAGCTGCCAGGGAAGAGCTTAAGCCTTATCCAAGCGGGAGCTTTAAAATGTAGAGATATCAGGAGCAGTAATCATATGAATATGCAAATTAGCACTAGTCTTTTCATGGCGACTGCCATAGCCACCCTCACATCCATTCTTCGTTCCAGCAAGACTTTATTTACTTTACTATTTAGGATAAACTATAAATGATCACTGAGCCAAACTTGAGTTATGTGTGGTTTTAGGGGCCCTAGCATTGAGCTGTGGAGCACCTCATGTACCCTAGAGATGAGCAGGCTCACGGAGGGGGCTTCAGAAATAGAAAGTGGACAGTTATTCAACAATATAAAGTAACTTGTATGTGCTGTTTACTTCATTCCGACTCCTGGTGAGTACATGCATAGCTTTCCTTTGGAATATCCTGTCTTCTGTTTGGGTCTTCTGAATGACTGGTTCATGATTGCTCTGAGTGTACACATCACTCTTATAGCTGGTCGTCTCTGGTCGTTTCCAAAGAATCAGTTCTTCTCAAAATATGTTTAAAGTAAGAGGTGCAGTATGGTTATCTGGGCTTGGAGTGAGATGCTCGATTGGTTGAAGGCTCCATTTATTTGTTTTCTTTGCTAGCCAAGGTTCTCTCAAAAGTCTTGACCAATCAAAGTTCAAAAACATCAATATGTCCTGCTTGTTTATGTCCAGCTTTCACAAAGAACCACAGCCTGGTCAATTCTGAGACCAACCATTGCATTAGAAGATTGCGTCCTTCATCCTTGTTCTGCTGAGCACTAATCTGTGTCATATTTTTTGAATGCTTTGAGTGGGCAAAAGCTGACCACCACTTCTATCTTCTCCAGTACTGGTAAAATGAGTAGTCTTTACTGTCACGTTTGTCTTCTTCATATTGAACTGAGATCACCTCCTTGTAAGAGCCTTCAGGTCTTTCTGAAGTATTGTATCATCAACGTATGGCAAGTTATTGATGTTTCTTCCACCAATCTTATACCTCGTTGACCTTCCACCAGTCCTGTGTCTGCCATTATCATGTTCTGCATATAGTTCGAACATGTTCATAATTATAGGACCCTGAACTACAAGGTCCATCAACAATGATTATATTGAAATGCAGCATGCTTTAATGGTTATTCTCTGTAAGTGCTCAGAGCAAAAGTGGTGCTCTGCGTAAATGATACAGTGTAGTTTGAATTTTATTTAACGGGAACACTGACTGTTACGGCTTGTATGGTGTAAAACAGTATATGTGTCCTACACTACTAAAGTCTGCCATATAAATCAAATGAGAATGCTTTGTTTATTATAAAAATCAGGATAAATAGGTTACGTTCCTCTACTTGTAGGACAACATTGCCACATTGTTAGTTCCACTAGCTTCAATTCTACAGAAAATAAGAGAATCTGAAAGCTTTTTCTCTTGAGTAAAGCTTCGTTCTAGCTAAAGCTGAAAAGGTAGAATGATATATTAGAGCTATATGAGATATTTAGCTAACGCTGCTTCCCTCAGTGAGAAAGAACAACCATTTGGTGCACTAACAAACATGGCAGTTTACTAAATGTTATTTTTTTAAATAATAAATAATGTTTTGCTTGGTTTATATAACATATGTGAATGATATTGGGCATGTATACCATATGTAGACCTATACTTCCTAACAGTCAGGGTTCCTTTGGTTAATAAAAGAAGAAAAAATAGAAAAGCTTTCAAGAATCTACAGGCTACTGGGCCCATCTCGCAACTTTGGACAGCTCACAGTTCTTAAATATGCAAATGTATAATATTAGAGACAAGTAAAAACCCTAACTCCCTATTATACCCTTGATTTCAGATAGCCCTGATTGGATGAGCACCTTTTCTTGGTGTAGCATAGTCGAGTATTTGCTGGAGCAGTTACACTATCCATCTACAGCAACAAGCGCTAACTGACACACATCTAGCGGTGAGGCGACGGCTGTATTTCTCATTTATCAAGGATATGCAGGATGCTCGTCTAAGCAGCCCGCCGCACAGATACCTCCAGGCTTTGGAAGCAGCCCTGCTGAAGTAGCTCGAGTATAATGAATGTCTGCGGTCAAAGCGTTCTGGAGGAATTCCAGTGTAGATGAAGTAGCGGCTAAACGTCTTCACGAAGCCCCCACAAGAAAGGACAGCCCAGTAGACACGTTCGGGTCAGAGGACCAGCCGAGTAATAATGTGTTTAGGGAGCTGTAAGAGAGAGTGGAGCGGCGCCTGTGTGGAGCTACTTCCCCTCTTCCTGAGCGGATCAGTCGCCAACGCTGTGAAGCATGAAGCCCAGGTTAGAGCTAATCCGCAGCCCAGTCCGCCTGCCCATCTGACTGAGGAGACGAACCCAATCGGCTCGCGGGCTTCCCTATATTAGCTAAAGCTGGGTGTTGTGCATGGGGTACAAACCTCTTGGTTGGCTATAGGACGCTGAGCTTCGTAGTCTGCAGTTGTGTTTTAGGTTCATACAGTTTCATTCTTGGGTTGGAATCCTCGGCAGGAACACAAGCTCGGTGTAGTTGTGTGTCCTCTTGGCAACTTTACAGTTAGTCCTGTCGCACTTACTACATAATTGCATTGATTTGAGAGGATCTCAGTTACACGTGTCCATGGCGTACCCTGCCTACGCCCAATGTAGCTGGGATTGGCCCCCGTGACCCTAACTAGGAGGATAAAGCAGAAGATGATGGATGGGTGGATCACAGTTACTTATAACTACAATAACTTTGTTAGATTTGTTTAACAAGCAAAGAGTTAAGTGGGTGTGTTGAGTATATAAACTGAAATAAAAGAAAGCAGTAAAGTCTATCACTCAGTATAACTGTGTAGCTACAATACTATAGTGTATCACTCTGACTGTACAACCAGTATTAGCTATTAATCAAACACAGCCAGCAAGCAAGATAGCCAATCAGCTAATTTGGCCACCTATGGCTTTTACTTCAGTAGCTGCATGCAATGGACAATTAAACTGTTAATCACAATTATTCAATTGACAGTCAATCGTCAGCTAAGCTTGAAAACTTTTAAGCACATTAGTGGAGTCATTTGGAACATTTCTCTTCATCCACTCATCAGCAAATGTCCTTACAATGTAACGTAAGCTGCTGGTGTGAAAATAGAGTTTTGTTTTTAAAGATGGAGACAAGGCGTCAACAGTCTGCAAGTAAATAGCTGAGATGTAAACAGTGTGATTCATAGTGGTTTGATATGAAACTCTTCATTTTACAGCAGTGTACCAATTCTGAGTTCTTAACAGTGGTGGTGATGGGAACCAGGTGTCTCAGGGGTCTCTAGAAGCTTCTCACCGAAATGATGGTTTGATATTTTTGCTATGAGCTCCAAACCTTATTTAAAACCCTTATCTGGCAGAGGGGTGTATAAAGCAAAATAGACCTGAGAATGTATTTTTTCAGATTTTCCACTATTTTACCCTCATCAACATTACATATAAGCACATGATAGTGGTTTTGGATAGTAAATGAAATGGCTAATTTTTTGTTGTAGATATGTTTTCTATCACCACCACACCTGAATGGCTGTGTTTGCATCTCAGTTACTGAATTTAGAATAAAAAAAAAATGCAGAGAAATTCATTTTTAGTCTTCATCTTTAGAGAAGGTTGAATTCTCTCAGAGATCAAATAATTTTACTTTTATTATTATTGAATATAATCTTTAAGCTTGTTTTATGTGAGCTCTGCACATATTGTAGTAATCAACGTATTTAAAAATTACAGTTTGGTCGGAAACAAAAAGGGTAAAAATCTCGAAACTGGCCAAGTAGAATAGTTTTTTCTGTGGTATCTGGGTAGATAAAGCCAAGCAAGGTCTTCCATTGGTTAGGACTATTAACTACAGACATAACTATTAACTACAGACATAACTATTAACTACAGACATAAGTTGAATGTGATTGGTGATTGGTGAAATCAACCAACCACATTGTGGTTTCCACTACATTGGTCCTACCCACTGGAAACCACAATTTTAGGTCTTTTAACTACAGACATAACTATTAACCACAGAAATAACAACAGTGGGACTGGTGATTGAAATCAATCAATCACATTGCGGTTTCCAGTGGGTAGGACCAATGTAGTGAGATAAATGTAACTGTAGGCCTCCTGGAGGTTCTAGATCCATCACTAATCGGAGACTGGAGCAGCCAGTCGGGTGTTAGCAATGAAAGTAGGCATGAACTGAAGGCTTATAGCTCTACCAGTCACCACTGTTCATTAGGCAACTTTGTAATGAGCTGTGTTTCTGTGTAATTATGTTTAAGCAGTTATGAAATGTTACGTGAATGTATGTAACAATAATAGCTCTATAATTCTTCCAGGCTAATCTCAGTGCAGCGCTCTTTAGCTCGGTCTAATATTAAGAAGAGTGTCATTTAAAGCAGAACAAAGACAGGAACATATGGGTGTCATATTTTCCCTGATGATATCGTGCTTTGAGCGATGCAGCTCTTTAAGTCTGCGTATTGAATATTAAAAGCCGAACGGGGCGCTGTTGGTCGCGCGCCCCGCTGAGTTCTCCTCTGGCTAATGTCGCTAAAACGTCCATGTTATACCTCTAACATCAATCGCCACGCTCTCCCCTCAGAGCACCTGCGATGTCTAATCCCGACACTCTGTGATCATTTATTCATTACGGGGGCCAATTCCAGTCTGCGCTCTCATTTAGGAAACACTAGAGACATACGCTAACAGCCTGATGCTAACAGCGTTCATATCTAGCACCTCCACTCAAGTTTTTTTTTCTTTTTTTTTTTTGATGGCCTGCTCCACAGTTCAGCGGAGCGTTCCAGTAAGCGCGGCGGTCACCAGGCCGGCGAGCTGAAGGCGCTCTGCTGTAAAGAGAGCTGTGCTAGCAAACACTGTTATTCAAACTGACAGGGCTTGTCGCCCTAGCGCGTGAAATGACTGCACACATGATCCGGAGGTGAGAAAGGAACGTAGCTTTCCGCTCACGGGCCCGTCTGACTGACACCCGGCCTCAGAGAAGTCAACACGGAGGCGAAGGATTCCCAAATTCTAGATGCGGTTATGCTCAGTTAGCGTGGAATGCTAACAGAAGCCATGTTGTGTGTGTTTTTGTGGGAAAGTTGCTTCATTTCGTCACAGGAACGAGATCTTGTCTGCTTTTGTGTGCAGTTTTAGCACCAAATACATATTTTGTGCATAAAATCACATCCAGGTTCAGGGGTTCGTGCAGTCACCAGCAACGACATCACATTTTTGGGTTCTTGTGTGAAGTATGAATTAGCACTTTAGCATATTCACTGAAAATGACCCTTACAGAAAATAAGTATACTTAAAGTTCATTTTATTAAGTATACTTTATGCAGTTACTATACTAATGTCATTGTACTAGTAGTACATTCGTATATGTACTATTTTTATACTTTTTGGGACTAAATTGGCCCACGTTCTAGTTTTTAAAAGTATACTTTTAAGTACACTTCAAGTGTAAGAGTAGTAACCAAGTATACAACTAGTTTACATCTTTTGTACTGCAACTACACTAAAAGTAAACTTAAGGGTTAGTTTACTAGCTTGTACTATTTCTTTAAGTGAACTTAACATAACACTTATAATTTACTGCTTATATTATTGTTGTACTTTAAAGTATATGACTAGGTTTAAGGGTTTTTTCTACTTAAAATAGAACTTAATAACGTTTACTCACTCACCAGTGGACACCCGTAAATTAACAAGACGCTCTGATTAAGAAACATATTTGTATCTTTATAAATCTTTATAAATCAAAAATTTTAATAAATATTGTACTGGATGTGTTTTTGTGTAGAGCAAGAATACTTACTTCTTCTATCTCAATCAAAATATTAAGTACAAGTAAAGGCCAAATATACTTAGACTGTTCTATACTTATCAGTATAACCCAAGCATACTTAAGTATAACTTTGTTTAGTATATATTTTATTGTAGGTATTTTTGTGGTCTTTTACGTTTATAAGCTTGAACATTACATGTTTTAATCCCGTTTTAATTTTTTTTTTCCTCTGAGAAGGTTTTTTTTTATGGTTTATGTTTAGTATATAATACTATAAAAGCTACAAAACTTGTTCCGAATGCTCTGAAGTGGTACATGTTGGCTAGTCATGCCTTGAATAAAAATTTCACAGTAACCTATATATATATATATATATGATTATGTGTGGTTTTCATGTGTTTATTCACAATTTAAAAAAACACTTTTTAGCCAGTTGTTTAAATCAGTTGGAACCAAAATGTTAAGACCTGGTTTTAGAAGTCACAGAAGATACAGGAGATATGGATAATGTTTGAATTTCAAATTTAAAAAATTTCCAAACTTTCTACATTTAAATGGTGGTTTGATGTAAAATGCTATGTTCTAGAGAAATTCGCAAAGTCAGAACGTCCACATCTAAAAGCTCCCTCACAAAAGTTCCTACATGAATCACTTCGGAATATCATCATCTTTACAGTAGAGGACAAAAACATCTTTACTCTTAATATAACTCAATGGGACCAGAAATGTTATTTTGGAGCATTTTCATTGGTCCATCCAAATCAGTTTTTGCGTTTAAAAGATGTAGAAAACTAAAAAGGAACACCAGATCATTAGAACAGGTGTAAATAATCATAGATACAATACAAAGTAACACAAATATGTTATTGTGAAAGAAGTAGATCAGATCTTGAGCTCCAGTTTAAAGAACAAAGTTAGGTTCCAGATTTCTCCTGGACGCCCCAGACATTGTATGAATGTGTTCAGTTCCTTCAGCAGCAATCTTGATTTAGCTTAATGAAGTACTGAGCAGTCAAAGCAGGTATTAGATGAGAACTGTAACTAATACTGGGTTGTTTATAGAAGGAGAAGCTTGAAAAGGGTTCAATAAACACACTGACGTATGTAAAAGCACTACTTACTGTATTAATACTGTTTAATATTTAATAATAAAGTAAATAACTGAGTAAATAACATCCTCATCTGCTTAAAATGTTTACATAGTACTATGTATGTAAGCATTGTATCTAATACACCTCGTGTAGGTTCACTGGTGGTTTGGATAGTAAATATAATGTACTATATTTGTGTTGTAGACGTGTGTGTTGATTTCTATCAGCACCACTGTAAAGAAATCAGAGTCTGTAAGTGTTGCTCCTCTCTATGTGTTATGATTTCGAGATTCCGCCCTCATGAGCCTCTTAGCGGGCTCTCAGTGACTGAATCAAAGCTGTATTACTGAGAAGCGCTGCTTTTATAAGGCAGAAAGGACTTGAGTGGTTAGTAGGAGGCACTTCAGCTGAGAATCCTCCTCCTCGCCCGCGCGGCTTTAACACCAGCAATTAAAACTCGACGCTGAGTTCGGCGTAGACGGAAAAGTTACTCGCCTGTCTCTCGGCTAGCCGGCGCGTCCAGCCCAGCCCAGGCTCGCCCCGGCTGCCCGCGCAGTGGACTTCTGTGAGACGGATGCAGAAACATAAAAGAGCCAAATAAACGATCGCGCGGACGGGCGGAGGACCACTCGGGACTCGCAGCGCCTTTGAAGTGCGACTAGACTGATCAATGGGAAAAACTGACCCTCGTTAGCACGCGCAAAGATGGATGGAAAACAAACAGCTCTCCCGGCTCCATCCTTCACACACACTCAAGCGGGCTTTTCTTCTTTTTCTCTGTCTTCTCCTTCTGTCACTTTCTCTCCCCGACTCGCCCGCGCCCGCCACTCCGGCTGCTTTTTGTCTCTCTGCTCTTGTTTAATTTGTTGTTGTTGATTTCCTGCTCATTTGAAACCGCGGGGGCTTTTCTATCTTCTCGGGTGACGCGTGATATTTCGGGCACATGGCGTCTAGCCTCTTATCCGGGAGGTGTTTTTGCTCTTGAGCGAGACAGCGCTCGAGGCTCGCCGTTTTTAATCATTAACCACGCTCCATCTTACCCATCATTCAGCAGCTCGTCTCCCAAACCGGAACTAAAAGAAAGCTCTAGAAACAGTACATCTGTTACCGCCACTTCGTCCGGAAGGCCTGACATGCTCAAACGTTTTTGAGGCCGATCCCGATCACCAATCACCTTTGAGCGCGATCGGTGGATAACTGGTACTGATCGAGAGCGGGGCTATATGCTATGACAGGGCTACATATAGCTATTAGCGCAAGCAAGTCATGAAACATGGTCGAAATGAACTCATATGAAACAGCTTAATATTTTAAACAAAATGAACAGTAAATAAACAAAGTAAATGAGAAAAATATCGCCAATCATTAAATGTAAACCTTGATTTATAATGAAAGAAGCTAATTTCAAACTAAAAAGTGTAATCATTAAATGTAGATCTTGAATTGTTGCTGCTGTTCTGTTCGTACTGGTCAGATCTGGTCTGTACGGTGTTCTGGGTTGTTTGTTTTGTGTTAGCTGTGCGTGCTAGCTCTGTTTGCTGATACTCACTGTATTCAGCTGAAGAGTCTGCGTCACATACGGTAACAAACTGCCTGACGGACGACATGTTTTCTATCAGCACATGCCGTGAACGCCACTAACTGTTCTCGTGAGGCCGCTGCTTTAGTCAGTCTGTCAAAAATTAAAGGGTATGTATTTCCACCTAGTGGTTCAGATAGGAATTGCAGGGAGCTGGCCGGAGGAGGTTTCAATTAAACGCTAGCTGGAAATACAGAAATTAGGCTCATTTGTTTAACGCCATTGATCGGCTCTTGGGATCGGCTAAATTGGAGAAATATCTGCCGATCACATATTTTGATTACTAATCAGCCAATACCAATATATAGCTGATCAATCCTTCCATCTCTACTAACTGGTCCATTTATGCTTTGTCCGCAAATTGAATCATAACCATTAGAGCTATAATGCAGATTTCTGCTGGCACCCATATGTCATTTCTAATACTATGTTAGCAAGAAGGTGCTACCGAGGCACTGAACATTTTTGGCCCTTCTAGATCACACATAAGTGTCTGAAGCTTCTATAGGACATACTCTAATTTTAGCTTGAGGCCTGTAACAGCTGAGAATTTTATGAAAGCATTGTAGCAATTAGCTTTATAAATTATGGTGAGTGTGAGCTTTTGTTAGCCACACTTTAAAGCCTGGACTGATCATTTAAAATCAGAGGCGTCAGGGTTGGGAGGTTCTATATTCCATGTCGTTCGTCCTTATGTATCAACATCATATCATTGCTGTGCAGGAAATGATGAATGGACCAATAGAAATGCTCCAAAGTCACTTACATTACATTGTGTTTACTGTATCTTACATTGATAGTTAAGTTTTGGAGTATTTTGGAGAAACTTTCTTTCTTTCTGGACAATGACGACATGCACAGCCTCATAAAGAAGATCCGGCTCAATGCTTAGGCTGCAGACGATCTCATTATGCTGAAGAAGGTGTAGTGAGAATAGATCAATCCCTCACATTCCCTGAAGACACATCCGTCACCGAGTTTTGACTGAGTTTGTCGTTGCGTTCTCTTTCAACACACAGTCATCAGATTGATCAGAATCACAACCCACATCACAATATGTTCTCCTTTTCATGTGACTTAGTAAAAAACATTGCTATATCAGGTTCTATCACCAATCTGTAACATGGTTTGGCTGTTGATAGCTAGTTTCATTTGTAAGGCCTTCAATCCAGGTCCTGGTCCCTCTCTGCAATGGGAGAGCTCACACAGCTAGATACACCTGAATAGCTAGATCTTTGCAGGTCTTCTCTGGAGGTCTAGAAGGACCTGAGGGTTCCACTTCCCTCCTAATACGAGCTTTAAGGAATGAAGCTAATGACGCAACATAGCAAACATCTGTAAACAAGAGGTGTTCATCATGATTGCATGCCTACCTGGTTTTGTTTACTTGTTTAAGTTAGATGTGATGCTGTTGGGTCTCTGAATGCTTATCGTCACTGTCCAAAGAAAAACAAACATCTCCAAAACAGTGACTTTACAAAGAGGACAAGAACGGTTATTACTTTCAACCTGAGTTAATGCAAAGAGGTCTTATTACAAGTGATTCTGGAGCGTTTCCATTGGTCCATTGATCTTTTTATTTGTTTAAGAAGAATTTAGAATTAGCCACAGCAGAATTTGACCTCCGCGTTTAACCCATCCATGCATTGAAACACCCACATATACACACACACTAGTGAACATACACAGTAGGGGGCTGTAAGCATACCTGCCTGGAGCGGTGGGCAGCCCTATCCACGGGTTAGGTGCCTTGCTCGAGGGCTAGGGATGCACCGATACCACTTTTTCCTTACCGATACCAATACCAATACCAGCTTTTCAGGTATCTGTCGATACCGAGTAGCGATACCAACTCTGACTTAAATGCTGGATATATGGCTATAAATCCTGATATTTATAATGTTCCACTTTTTATATGTTGTATTTTTTATGTCTTATCCTGAATAAGATATAATAACCTTGAAAGAACACCATCTACTGGTTGAGTACCTGCACATTAAAAAGTTTTAGAGCTATGAAAAAATAAAAATAGCCACAATGCAGAAACATGTGCAACCATTTAGTCAATAAGCTTCATGGTATCGGCGCTCTCTATTGCCGATACCGATACGGTATCAGTATCGATGCAACACTATCGAGGGCACTTCAGTCGTGTCCTGCTGGTCCCAGGGATCAAACCGACGACCTTCTGGTCACAAGACCGGATCTCTAGCCCACAACTGCCCCATCATGAAACCTTCACAGGATCTAAACAGCAGCTGTCGTGTTTATATAAAATAAAGAGATGCATATTTTATTTGGACAGCAACGATATATATATATATTTATGTGTATGTATCTGCTTTATGTGTGCTGCAGTTTCTCGTTAGCCCAAGATTTTTCCTAGTTTTTTTTTTTTTTTGTCCAACACAAGCTAGAGACGAGCGTCCTACTACGATTCATCTGCAAATGCAGTGTCCTGACCTTTGCCCTGTATGTGTTCTACAGGAGCAGAGTCCCAGTAACCAGACGTCTCTGGCCATGATGCAGGAGCCGCAGGAGGTGGTAGAGGAGACTGTTACCATAGAGGAGGACCCCGGCACACCCACATCCCACGTTTCTGTGGTTACCTCCGAGGATGGAACCACTCGGCGCACAGAGACCAAGGTAACCATGGTTACAGACACCTCAACTCGCTGCAAAATCATCGTTGATGCCATGCATCGTCATCTCACTTGCTCGCAGACAGCGGAGAACCTAGATAACCTGGAACCTAGATATGGAAGTAGGGCTCTTCCAGTTGAGCTGTGGTAATAGCTTGCCATGGAGTGGTGCCACCTACCTTATAGGTCCTCTCTGTAGGTGTACGTTTACAGACTGTAGTCCACCTGTTGCTGTAAAGCCTCCAAGACCCCCTTCCACAGGACCACAGGACCTCAGCTGACCTCAAGGTTATACAGATAGTGAAAGAAAAAGAACAGTTCTAGCTGAAAATCTGGTTTTAATTCTCCTAAAATGAATAATAACAGTCATACACGCCTTACCAGAATAGCCAACCTCATATAGTAGCTTTAAAGGAGAATGGAGAACATTCTTAACCTGTAATGGAAGATTTTATTTTATGTAATGTATTTCATCATTAGTTTTTTAGCTCAGTGTTAATCAGAGCTGGTCCTGAACTCCATGGGGCCCTTAGCAAAGGAGACCTCCTACCTGACCTGTGAGTTATATACATCACATCATCCGTGTCCAAAGAAAAACTTGTATATTCTTTTTCTATGATTTTTATTTTTTTATATCATTTGAACGCTGCCGTTTACATTGTGTGATGATTTCATGGTTAATGGACCAATGGAAATGCTCCAAAATAGCCTAGAAAAAATTCTGGTTCCATTGACCTACATTAAAAGTAAAGAACGTTTTCGGCCTCTCCTGTAAAGTTGCTAATTTGGAGATTTTCTTCCCTCAAAATCATCCCTCCTTTAAACACAGTTCCTCCATCTGCCTGTCTAAAATAGGTAGAAGAGAAAGAGGAATAAATAAACAGTATTTATAAATCAGTCAGTATTTACTCCTCCACTGACAAACTTGAGCGTAGCACCTGAACAGTGATAGATATTACTACTAGTAATTTTATCAGACTGCATCAGGTCCATCAGACTGCATCAGACCATCCTTCCTTTATACGTTTTCAGATATGAATTACTATTTATACTGAGACTTGGCTGAATTCGGGACGGGATGGGTATTATTATATTCTGATAGATGTTCGTCCATGTTACCCACTATGTCTGGCTAATCAACACTTTAAATTCAGTGTTTAATTAATAAATGTATTGCTTTTCATTGCTGTAGTGCAGAGTTGTAACTAAGCCTGGACTGAGAGACGGGATCATCGCTGTCTTGTTTTAGAATGATGTGCTCCTGGGAGGAGTGTGCCGTCTCACCATATGTTGTCTGGACTGATCTCTCGCAGAGGCTGCTACAAAGCATGAGCTTCATTCTGTGCATGTATATATAAACTCTCCAGTTGCACAGTTATCTTTTCCAATCTGCTGTATCTATCTATCTATCTATCTATCTATATATCTATCTATCTATCTATCTATCTATCTATTTATATTACTGTATAGCATCTATCTATCTATCTATCTATCTATCTATCTATCTATCTATCTATCTATATTACTGTATAGCATCTATCTATCTATCTTACTGTATAGCATCTATCTATCTATCTATCTTACTGTATAGCATCTATCTATCTATCTATCTATCTTACTGTATAGCATCTATCTATCTATTTATCTATATTACTGTATATCATCTATCTATCTATCTATCTATCTATCTATCTATCTATCTATCTATCTATCAATATTACTGTATATCATCTATCTATCTATCTATCTATCTATATTACTGTATAGCATCTATCTATCTATATTGCTGTATAGCATCTATCTATCTATCTATCTATCTATCTATCTATCTATCTATCTATCTATCTATCTATCTATCTATCTGTCTATCTGTCTATCTATCTATCTATATTACTGTATATCATCTATCTATCTATCTATCTATATATCTATCTATATTACTGTATAGCATCTATCTATCTATCTTACTGTATAGCATCTATCTATCTATCTATCTATCTATCTATCTGTATTACTGTATAGAATCTATCTATCTATCTATCTATCTATCTATCTATCTATCTATCTATCTATCTATCTAACTGTATAGAATCTATCTATCTATCTATCTATCTATCTATATTACTGTATAGAATCTATCTATCTATCTATCTATCTATCTATCTATCTATCTATCTATCTATCTATCTAACTGTATAGAATCTATCTATCTATCTATCTATCTATCTATCTATCTATCTATCTATCTATCTATCTATCTGTATTACTGTATAGAATCTATCTATCTATCTATCTATCTATCTATCTATCTATCTATCTATCTATCTATATTACTGTATAGCATCTATCTATCTATCTATCTATCTATCTATCTATCTATCTATCTATCTATCTATATTACTGTATAGCATCTATCTATCTATCTATCTATCTATCTATCTATCTATCTATCTATCTATCTATATATCATTAAATGTTTACACAGTGTAAACGGCAGCTGCTGAAGTTGAAATGATGTAGAAAGTAAAAATGGTGATATATGTTTTTGTTTGGACAGCGACAGTTTCTTAAATGTCTCTGTTATTTATTTACAATTTTGGGAGAAGATCCTAAACTCTGCTGTCATGGTGTTGTGTTTTTGTTTTGTGGTGAGCAGATGGATAGTGCTGCTTCATCCTCTTCTCTAAGGTGTAAACAGAAGCAGCTTTCACACGAGGGCCGTAACAGAGAGGTGAAGTTTGAAAGGCTACAGTCCACGCTGTGAATGATTTGTCAGAGTGAGCTACTTCACTAAACCTCCTGATTCCAAAACATATAAGTTTCTGTTCTTTAAGTTTTTGGGTGCTCATTTAGGGTATCATTGCTGTCCAAAGAAAAACAAACTGCCAACTTTACAGTAGAAGACACTCTTAATAATATTCTTTCATTTCAATGCAAGTCAATGGAACCAGATTTTTTCCCAAGCTATGCTGGAGCATTTCTTATTAGTCTATTTATGAAATGAATATCAAACAGCAGCTGCTGCGTTCCAATTATGTAGAAAAATAAAAATCATAAAAAAAAATATATATATATATATATATATATATATATATATATATATATATATATATATATACACTATTTTTTATTTTAGCTATTACGTACTGTAGCTGTCAGTGAACAGAACCTTAGTTTGTTAATTTCACATTTAAGACTTCCTTTATTGACCCATTGTTATTTCATGAACTCTCAATACTAACTGACGATCACAACATTTGCAGGGCTGGTTGAGAACAGGTTACCACTCAAATACGTCCAGCCTGCAGTGGATCTGAGGTCAGAAACTGAGTAATTGATGAAGGGCTACATAATTTGCATCAACAGATGGACTACAGTCTCTGTACACCAGCAAGGTGGAGCTAGAAGGAAGAGGTTTCCGACCAAGCGGACGATGGTCGTCATGTTTCTAGGAGTTTCCATTATTGTGGCCAGTGAGTGCAGTGTTTTTGCAACGTTGCTGTAATTGAGGAGTGTCTGGTGCTGAGTGTGAGTCAGTCACTCTGGAGAGCAGCAGGTAAATAACTCAGCGAGCAGACTTCACATCACCGCCTGGATAAGCTTTAGTCCACACTGGAAGAGCCGGACACGTGTCCACTGTTGTTATCAAACAGACGGAAATGTGTGTGTGTGAGTGTGTGTGTGGCGGAGTGGAGCGCCAGCTGCTGACTCAGAGTTCCAGAACACTCGGCCTCGGATTTCCACCCAATCAGCCGGAGCGAGAAATTCCGACTGAGAAAGTTCTGCTTCTGTTTTGTCAGTGAGATGGAGAGAAGAGGACGTCTTGCTCGTCTCGTCTGTGTTTTTCCGAGATTGGCAGTAACAGAGATTAGAAACGGTGAGCGGTGAAGATAGTAGTGAAAAACAGAAGCACCGTCACTTCCCGGAGTGAACACGTGATTTAAAAAAGTGGGTCACTAGAGGAGAGCAGGTGACACAGCATAGCTTTCAGTATTAATTTGCATTCACATATGTTAATTACTCATATAGATCATTTAATGAGATGAAAATAAAGTAATTTAAATTACTAGAATGTCCCATATTTATTTCAAGTTCACACCAGGGTAATATCACACCTAGCTGTAATCACACCTGGATAATATCACACCTGGGTATAATCACACCTGGGTAATATCACACCTAGGTAATATCATACATCCTAAGAGGCCTGTAGCCTGAAAGTTCAGCAGCCAGTGCAGGACAGCGTCTGTTGCAAGAACCAGTGCTTACATATCTATGCCTCTCTGATGCCTCCTCTGTTCCCTGATTCTATTCAAATTAACCATAACATACAAACGTAACTCCAGAAAAGTTGGGAAACCAAGTGAAATGCAGTGATTTGGCCTGTTTTTAGTTTTTAATCTTTCGTTATCATCGTTTATTGGAAATATACGCTCATTTGGAAGTTGACGCCTGCAACACATTTCAGAAACAGCTGCTGTTAAACGTTCAGACAGTATTACCCAACAGAAAGCCTTATCTCAACAACTTCCTAACGAGTCCACCTTGAAGATTTTCCTATGGATATAATGGATGCTGTGTTCTCTAGGCCGAGTAAGAATTAGTGAGTAGTGTAAAGGTAAAGATCTAGCAATTCATGTCATAGCCCCACAAAAAGCCCCACTAACACTGACAGATATGTATGTGCCGTTTGGAGCGAGGCTTCGCCTTCTAGACGCCGTCTTTTTCAGAGACCAGCAGATTTTAACAGAGCAGGAAACGTTCAGCACTTGTTACAACGGCATGGCTGAGTAAACAGACACTGGCCTGAAAAGGTGACGTAATAGGTTGTCTTCACTAACGTCATTCTAGCGATGTTGGAAATCCAAATGGAGGCTCTAGTTTAGACTAGATAGTACCAGAGAAATATACAAACACAGAATTACAATATACCGAGACAGCAGATCTGAGAACTACCTCCTCATCCAAACGAAAA
Organism: Megaleporinus macrocephalus; assembly: GCA_021613375.1. NCBI lineage: Eukaryota > Metazoa > Chordata > Actinopteri > Characiformes > Anostomidae > Megaleporinus > Megaleporinus macrocephalus. The sequence goes on along the minus strand of CM038725.1, from coordinate 30,618,067 downwards.
CATACAAAATTGTTTGTTAGCGGTTGGTCAACCTCAGTACCAAGGAGCTCCACAGTGTGTGGAGCTTTAAATCAATCACCAGTGCCGCCACAGATCTACTGGACACAAAACAATGGGTGTGTCTCAAAACCTAGTGAGCTCCTACATAGGCGGCATTTTACTGTCCCAATTCTTACATACCTTAAACATGCTGTCTACTGAGAAACCTTATTTAGACCTGATTGTAAAGAAGCATTCCTTCCTCACCCGCTAAGACAATCCCATGATGCAACACAGGCTGATTTACGAGCAGTGAAGTGGTTTTAAAATGTGAGTTATTTTTATTCTCTCTGGAGTTTTAATGTGTTTCTGGTCATATAATCACACAAAACAGTATTTTATTATCAACTCTGTAACGAGTCCTTCACCATTTACACTTTTATACTCCAGACATTAGCATTTATGCTAGCAGATTTTTAAGTCTCGGGCTATTGTTTTGGATGCCAGCTGGTAGCTTAGCAACCAGCAAAACCACCGGTCATATGCTGCAGTGGGCGGGAACAAGCCATGACGCAATCTCTCTCTAACTAGAGTCTCAGTAATCTGTTTTATGAGGAGAGATGAGGAGAGAACGCTGCTACTTAAACAGCTGCTACCTAGACAGCCTACTTAGACACTCACTAGGGTTTGAGACACAGCCAGTACTTACTCCTACTGACCGCACCATCAGGTCAGCTTTTCATTCACCAGTTTTCCTGTTTCTAACTAGTGCGGCAGTGAGCCAACGTTCTCGCATCTTCTGCAGCATTTAAGGTGCACCAGGGAAAACGTGCGAATAAAAGCTGATTTCAAGCTCAGAGTGAGTAATGTATTGTGAACTGGGGGTCTGTGGGTGCTGTGACTGTTCATTGGTGGGAGATTTAAAACTACATCTACAAGAAATACCATTTAATTCAAACTAGAAACAAAGAAACCCGACCAGGAAGCTCCTTCAGTCTCTCGTCCCGACTAAAGATGAAGGCTAGCAAATCATTTTTACCAACGTTTTCTTGCATTTTCCTCCTCATCAGCAACAACCTTTGGCACTCGATAAAGTTCCTCGTGGTTTCTCGGTTAAACTGATTTTGAGCGACGATGTAACCTGGAGGTTTTTGGAGTGAATGTAATAGCGCCGCCTATGTGGAAAACCACTTCCAGCCCTCCAGCTGCCGTTCCCACCATAGCAATGTCATTTGCAAGTAACCTGTACAGTGGAAAACAAGCTCCTGCACTGATGTGTTGTTGGCATCATATATATTTCATAATGTGCAGATATTTAAATAAAAAAATTGTTAGAAATTAATTCTAAATTGAATATAGATCAAACAAAAACTGCTATTCACTGCTTTCTGCTTTGGCATTTTATATATGGTCCTGACATTCTGGGACAGAATATATATATATATATATATGACATAAAGATGTTTTCACACTGTTTTTAGTTATATGCTGTGAAAAATATGTTTATTATTTTTATTTCTTGACCTCTATTAATTCTAGTTCTGATAAGCATGTAGGTTGTGATTAGTAACCTGTCTGAAGGACACATGGGCAGTATGTCCTTCTGAACTGAGCTGAAAACCAAGTGTTTGAGATGTTTCAACGCGTGCCGCGGATGTTTAAAAGAGATTACAGAAGAAACCAAAAGACTAGAACGCTCTCAGACGCGAGAGCCTCTGTCTGATGATCTGTCCTCCAAACGCTGGAGCACTGTGATGTGTGTGTGAGAGTGTGTGTGTGTGTGTGTGTGTGTGTGTTGATAAAATTCTGCCGCTTCTACATGCACACGTCATTGTGAGCACTTCATCCTTCTCCGTCTGTATTCCTGAAAGTTTTGCTGGCCGCTCTTTTCCCTGATGACCCTTTTGCTTGTGTTTTGTTGCGTTTGGGGGATAAAGGACAATTCGGCTAACGTGAAGGTGAGTTGAAACTGCCGCTCCGCACTCACGCCCGCCGCACAAACTCCGTCTCCTTTGCTGTCAGTCACCATTATGTGTGCCCATTGAAGCCGTGCGGCGCGCAGCCACTCGATGCTGGTGTGAAATCACAGCATGGAGCTTCAATTTCCCCAGCAGTCACCTCCTCATAACCTCCACACAAAATCCAAGCAGGTAGAAATGCACACAACTCCAGCGGCTCCAGCACTTAGACTTTCAGACAAGAGGGCTGTCAAACGCTTTAGATAAACAGTCGCATCGTTTGCTGTGGTTAATCGCGCTTAATCACTCCGTTTTTGTGGCTCTAATCACAGAAAATTAATTACATTTGCTCAAATTTAGAGAGCAGCGTGTTGTTCGCCAAACGCCACTCTCTGTTGATTCAGTTCCCCGTCAAAACCAGTATCAGCTATTGATTTTCTGAGGATGTTAGATGTTATGAAAGTTGAAGTTGAAAGACAGTACATGAGAAACAAAAGCAACAGAGAAAATGAGACTCCTAACAACCACTTGGAAGACCTGGTTGACCACCAACACTGACCCCATCAGATAAACAGTCTCCAAAGCTTTCATCTGTGAGAGACTGAGGAGAACATCAAGCTCCACTCTTGCTTCAGATCTGAGAACATCCTGTCCATCCTTCCACTGTGAGAAGACACCTCAGTGCTATGGGGTCTGAAAAGATGTAGCTGTTCAAGAAGTTCCTCACTAACTGAGAGAAGCAGATACAGACACACCAAACAAAGAAGCTGCTGCTGTTCTCAGAAACCCAGAGTCTAGAACCTTAACATCACTGAATAGATTGGCCACCCCAGACTCTAGACCTCAACATCACTGAATGGATTGACCACCCCACAGTCCAGACCTCAACATCACTAATTGGACTGACCACCCCAGAGTCCAGAACCTCAACATCACTGAATGGGCTTACCAACCCAGAGTCCAGAACTTCAACACCACTGAATAGACTGCCCACCCCAGACTCTAGACCTCAACCTCACTGAATGGACTGTCCTACCCAGAGTCCAGAACCTCAACATCACTGAGTGGACTGACCACCCCAGGGTCCAGAACCTCAACATCACTGAATGGACTGACCATCCCAGAGTCCAGAACCTCAACATCACTGAATGGACTGACCATCCCAGAGTCCAGAACCTCAACATCGCTGAATGGACTGACCACCCCACAATTCAGACCTCAACATCACTGAATGGACTTACCACCCCAGAGTCCAGAACTTCAACACCACTGAATAGACTGCCCACCCCAGACTCTAGACCTCAACATCACTGAATAGACTGTCCTTCCTAGAGTCCAGAACCTCAACATCACTGAGTGGACTGACCACCCCACAGTTCAGAACCTCAACATCACATAATGGACTGACCACCCCAGAGCCCAGAAACTTAACATCACTGAACACGGTTTGGGTTATCTGGATGGTGAGAAGCAGAACCAACATCTAAGGCTGAACTTTGGAGGATGTTAAAAAGCCATGTAAGAAAGAATGATCTGGATAATCATACATACAGTAAGCGGTTCAACTGCTCTGTGATTGTAGCCTCTCGCTGGTGAATTCTTGTTACCTGTACTGTCCAGCATACTCTTCTGACGGTGCTGACAGTCATGTTATAGGCTGTGTTCAGATGAGAGACCTACAGTCACAGATTCTATCACAGCAGCTGGGCCTCAGCCTGCACTACTTCAAATGTACTACAGATGTTGGCCCGTTAATTATTTAGCCTGTTCATTTTGGCAGCCCTACCATACATAAATACATACATACATATATACATACATACATAGATTCATACATACATACGTACACACATACATATATACATTCATATATACATACATACATACATACATACATTCATATATACATACATACATACATACGTACGTACACACATACGTACACACATACATACATACATACATACGTTTAACAGACATGAGCTCAAATACGGACCCCCACTGATCTTTCTCCGTCCCCACATTCGCTTCTGTGTGTTGCTGCTCAAACCCACCCACCCTTCAGCCTCTTTTCTCAGAAGTCATCTTCTGTAAGGGAGATTAATCTTAATTCACTGCTCCTCTCCTGACCTAACTGACCCCATCAGATCAGCCCTCAGTGCACTTTTCCAGTCCTACTCAAGACTGTGATAAACAGCAGGCTTTAGGGGTTGCAACTCCACCAGGGGGCTTAGTGAGCATGAATATTATTCAAAATCACTGTCAAATATGTCTACGTCTGTTCATGATTCATTGGTTTGTATTACACGCCATCATCGAACACACAGATACAGCGAGCTGCCTGTAGTTTACGTTACTCTGTGTTAACTGTATTTAACCTGTACCTGTACACAGCGCTGGCACAGCGAGGTCACAAGGTTCATTCGGATGTGCGTCAGCATTAAATGGCCCGATGTTTGTCCTCTAGAATTCAACGTTTTCTGTGTGTTGTGGAGAACGGAAGCAGATCCAGCAGCGGCGGAGGTTACAAATAAAGGCCGGCAGGTGATTTAGTGTGGAGCGGCCGTGCTTAAACAGCTATCTAAATGCTAAAAGCTCCAAATAAGTTACAGTTCTCTCAGACGCCATACGTCCTTTTGTCTGTGGAGAGGTACTGCTCCTTCTCCTGTAGTAATCGCTCTGTCCATCTGTCTGCTTGTCCCTCCACAAAGTAGGTTTTACCAAATAATGCTGACAAAAGAAACCAAAAAAGACCCTTTCAAGAGAAAAGAATGAAAGTCCCAATGAATGTGTTTTTTTCCTAGAGCTGTATGTCCAAGCTGTCAATCATTAAGCACTCTTTTCACTTCTGATGACCATTGTTAAGGTCACATGGCAGCTGCATTAGAAATATCCAGGTGCCAATATCTTCAAGAGCTATTAAACACTTAAACAACTCTACCATGTTCAGGTTACACTGAACAAAATCTCTGTACTGGTCAATTACAAAACATCATCTCACCCTCAGATACTTTAATCTATAATGTCTGGGCTTTGAGTGGTGCTCAATCCCAGTCCTGGACATCTACTACCATGGAGATCCAGCTCACCTGGCTCTAAAATCCTGGTTTTTCCTAATGATCTTCATTATCCTGATCAGGTGTGTTGGATTAAACTTGAAGCTAAACTTTTGTAGGCTGGTAGATCTCCTGGACCAGGGTTGAGCACCGTTGCCTTAACCTGTATTTTACTAGGAGCAAATACGTACTGGGACGTTCATATTTTAATGATGTCCCAGTAAACAGTACATATATATTTGTTTGTTCCATTAAAGACAGAAAATCCCACAGTGGTCTAATAACTTGAGATTGACCAGATTAACATTAAATACAAGTAAGTTTACTATAAATCAACTGATAAAAATCATCACTGCTTTTGAACTGTGGTCATTCATAAACTGATATTCTCAAGTTTCATTCCATATATTCAGACTTTCAATCCATATTCTCAAGTTTCATTCCATATATTCAGACTTTCAATCCATATTCTCAAGTTTCATTCCATATATTCAGACTTTCAATCCATATTCTCAAGTTTCATTCCATATATTCAGACTTTCAATCCATATTCTCAAGTTTCATTCCATATATTTAGACTTTCAATCCATATTCTTAAGTTTCATTCCATAAATTCAGACTTTCATACTATATTCTCAAATTTCATTCCATATATTCCGACTTTCAATCTATATTCTCAAGTTTCATTCTATATATTCAGACTTTCAATCTATATTCTCAAGTTTCATTCCATATATTTAGACTTTCAAATCATATTCTCAAGTTTCATTCCATATATTCAGACTTTCAATCCATATTCTTAAGTTTCATTCCATATATTCAGACTTTCATACTATATTCTCAAGTTTCATTCCATATATTCAGACTTTTAATCTATATTCTCAAGTTTCATTCCATATATTCAGACTTTCAATCCATATTTTCAAGTTTCATTCCATATATTCAGACTTTCAAACCATATTCTCAAGTTTCATTCTATATATTCAGACTTTCAATCCATATTCTCAAGTTTCATTCTATATATTCAGACTTTCAATCCATATTCTCAAGTTTCATTCCATATATTCAGACTTTCAATCCATATTCTCAAGTTTCATTCCATATATTCAGACTTTCAATCCATATTCTCAAGTTTCATTCTATATATTCATACTTTCACTCCATATTCTTAAGTTTCATTCCATATATTCAGACTTTCAAATCATATTTTCAAGTTTCATTCCATATATTCAGTTTTCAGTCATTATATATTTATTATATATATTATTTCCCAAACGGCTTGCCATAATATATATATATATATATATATATATACACTCCCTCCACTTTTTTCTGTTTGGAGATTGGAAACCAAAACACGGCACTCAGTAGCGGAAGTGCTTTCGTTCACACCTGAGCCATCCTGGCAGTCCTGTATTGTAGGACCCCTGCAGGTTAATTGCAATATCTGCTTTGGCAGGATTTTGACTACAACTTACATTCACGCATGACCTTTTCCTGTTTATTCACCTCTAAATTCCCATGTGGACGTGAACCTGTGAAGGGCACTGGTGTGACTGTAAAGCATAGCAGTTTCGCTTTCCTCCCAGAACTCCTATAACCACCACGTTAATGGTGCAAAGATACTGTTACCAACCAGCTACAACACAGGAGTTCAAACGTGTACATCATGTTACTTTCAACCCAATGCCACTTTAGCTATAGAGTTATAAAGTGGCCTCAAGCAAAGTTCCATCACTGAGCACCAGCTTTAGCAAAGCCATATTCTCTTAATACACAGAGGCCACAGAAACAGAAATACTCTGAAATAGAACTTTTCATCACCCATAAAAGTGAAACTACCCGAGGCAGTTTTTGGTTTACGGTTTGGTATTTATGAGACATTCAAAACACATATGCTCATTTCTTTCCTGGCACTTTTCTGGAAGGCCTTTTCTGACCCCATTCTGACCCCATCTGTCCCACCCCCTTTCTTCACTTTTCCCTTTTATTTCATTTTAATTCCAGTTCTCTCATTCCCTGCATGTATGCCCCTCTTTCCCATTCTTTCATTGTCTCTCTCTCTCTCTCTCCCTCTTGCAGAGCAATGGTAAATAAAACACTGGCGCTGCTCTTTTTTAAAAGAGGAAGAAATGAGACTTTAAAAGCATTATGGCGTCTCAGAGGGGTTTTTGTTTAGCCTAATAATTCATATCAAATACGGAGTCCTTGGCCCGATTACACGCAGGGCTTTTCAGAATGCTAACTAGGCCCACTTAAACAGCATGAGAAGTTTAACCACATCATCAATACCCAAATCGCTCAGCTTTTATTTGGAAGTAAGATTTGGCTGTACAGTAGAAACAAACAGCTGGTGTCGGAACAAAACGCTGTATCTACAAAACGCTAACTTCTACAGAAGAAAAAATATATTTTACTTTTTAATGCAAGTCAATGGAACCACATGAGCACCTGTTCTTAGTTATTTTGAGTCATTCCTGTTTATCTGTCCAACATGCAATAGACAATTTAGCCTATGTCAAAAACTGAGATGCAAGGTTTTGTTCTGACAGCAGACTAAGCGGCAAAACAGGCCATTTAGCCTGCAGCTCTTTAGCCCTGCCCATTCCCGGTGAAGCGATATGGGATGTTGTTACTGCGGACAGTCTGTTATACAGTTATTTGTGCCGAGAAAACAGTTAAACGTTGGATCATTGCAGCATTCAAAAGATTCCCCCACGTTCCTGGGATTCTAGATTCCTAAGCAGCCAAACACGATCAGCCTGTTCAATTCCGATGGATGAGGAGAATGAGGAAGCATGAAGGTTTTGAGTGCCTTAAATAAAACATAGTCAATCTTGGCCTCTTTCAGCCCCTACATAATGTCCCACCTGACTGATTGAGCCTCCTTCGTTCTCTTTATACCTAATCCAGGTGACCAGGGTGGTGAAAACCATCACCACCCGTGACCCAGAGCGAGTCCACACCTGCTACGCCCATTCTCAGCCCCACGCCCACCCCGTCTGAGACAGAGCCAGTAAAGAGTGTCTCTGCTCTGCGCTTTGCTTGCCCGCGTAATGCTAACCCCTCCCCCCGCCCCGCTTAAACAGTAGCACGCTCATAAAATCCTTACAGCCTTGTAAAAGCAGCCAGCATGCACCTGTTAACTGTCTAACCCAGTTACACACTCGGGCTTTTAAAGCAACGGTTTCGTGAAAATATCTCACACGACTTTACAATCCTCCTCTTTCTCTGGAGTAGCCCATCAGCCAAGACGAGGGTAGTGTCTCAAGTTTCTTTCTTTAGCTTCGCACTGGAGCTGCACAGCCACCCTACTAGAAGATCCAGTAGTAGTACCAGAGTATCATCGCTGTCCAGAGAAGCTATTTATATTGTGTGATGAATAGACCAATAAAAATGCTCCAAAATAGCTTCTGATTTCATTGATTTACATTGAAAGACTGTCTCCACTGAAGTTTTGGAGATACTGTTTTTTCTTCAAACAGCGACGATACATTGGACGTGACCGTATGTTTAGACATGACCATGCTGAGTGACCAGCCAAACCAGCATGGAATTTATTCTAATATGGGCTGTTTTTTTTTTTTTGCTAACAAGTAACCAAAAATACTAGCGTGCCATTCAAGACTTTGGACTTCAAGACTTCCAAACACAATCAAGTTCAGGTTCAACTCACAGAGAGTTGAGTCCCTCAGCAGCTCACACGTAGCCTATCGAGAGTTTAGATGAAGTAGAAAACAATTTGTAACAAACTGGTTTAAAATACAACAACTCTGACAGTGAGAGCACATTTACTTACCTGAGGGAGTGAACAGAGCAGAATCAGGTACTGTGGTCAGCCCCTGTTAGTTCCTCGCTAAGATCATATGTACTATTTATTGTACTCTTAATTATGGTTGACATTGAAAAGCTATATTGTTATTCGCTTTATTAATTTCTGGCCGAAAAACCAACACCGTTCCAACTCCAGATCGTCTTGTATGGGCTTGTATAAAGTTTTTTTTTTTTTTTTTTTTTTTTGGATGCACAGATTCTGGAAAACAACAGATTTTTTTTCCCATAGAGAATGAACAGGATAGAAAAGTTCACGCCAATCTACTGAACTCATGCTCGGCCAACAGACACCATTTCGCATACACTGGCTCAGGGCGGACCCCCGACCACGACTGCAGTGTTGGTTTGACCCGCACTCATCCATTTGTCATTTTTTTCCATCCCTCTTTTTTCCCCCATATGGTCCCATACATTTTTGAGCGCACCCAAACATTATGGTTTTGTTAAACCTACAGCTTCCAGACTGCCTGTACTGACTCAGGGCAGATCCCCAACCTCTAATCCACAGACATACTGGCCTGCACTTGTCTATTTGTCATCCCTCGTTCCTCCCACAGGGTCCCATTCATTGTTGGACTAACCTAAATGTTACGGTTTTGTTGAAGCTACAGCCAACAAACAGCATGTACTCACTCAGGACATGTCCCCAAACACACTGACCCACACTCCTCTACTTGTCTTTTATTCATCCCTCATTCCTCACACTGCTTTAGCTGTACAGCCAGCACTTTTCTAGTAGTTGCCTGACACTCTCTATATCTTGGTTTTTGGAATTAAGGTTATTGCATGGAATCAGTATGGAATGCATGGAAACTCTTAGAATCAACTCTGTCCATTCCCGTTACATGGAATCAGATTTTTGGAAATCGAACCTCTGTATGAGGCTAGTAGCCAACATTACATACTTGCCTCAAAACATCTGTTAAGTAATCTCGAAAAGAGATTTCTGACAGCGTGGGACTGATTTCATGATTAAACAAAAATTGCAGCAACCAACCAGAAGCCTGAGCGTGTCTATATTTTTATATATAACGTTATGTCACAAAGCGAAAACACATTAGGAAGTCTGTTTAAGATTAAGATTGAAATTAAGACTGAGAAATTGGTTTAAGGTGAGTGATGATTTTGGTGTAGAAAATGGTAGTTGTTGAGCTTCCAGTATTTGCTAACAGCTTTAGCCAGGTAGTACCAGCCTAGTAAAGAGCAAAGAAACAAAGTTTCAGAACCAACCTAAATCTAGTCAAACTGTAGTCTACAGTATTCTTTGGTCCTCATAGCATCTCTATATGCGATTGAGCCTCTAGTTTTAAAGCTGCTTGTAATCCTTCAGCAGATCAAAGCTTTTTTTCAGAACCTGCTCGTCTCCTCCAGCCGCAGCAAAGGTCTTCTAGTATTTAGTATTTTGTTGAGCGAAGATTTCAGGTTTGAACTCTCCAGACGGTTCCAAAAGGTTATTCATGGACATAGAACATGCGAAAATCTATTTTATGTTGATTGAAAATCAAACCCATGTCATCTAGTACTGTTTTGCACTCTAAGTCAAATTCGTTATCGAGGAATCCTTCCCATTTAAAACGTCCCTTTAACACTAAAAATGAACCTGTCAGGCCTGTTGTTTAATCAGTTGAATGCTAAGCAAGTATAAAAAACTAGAAACTAGATCTCGCAGATCTCAAAAACCTTTGTGACTATTTTTATAAAGAAACTATGTTTAGTTGTTTTAGTCTGTTCTTAATTGTGTGCTTGAAACAAAGTGACTGTTAAATGCACCCCAAGGTCAGCCTACAGGCTGTTCACCCAGTGGAACATTACAGTTGCAGTGAAGAAAGTTACAGTTGCAGTGGAAAGTTACAGTTACTGAAGTGGAAAAATACAGTTACTGCAGTGAAAAGTTACAGTTACTGCAGTGAAAAGTTAGTTACTGCAGTGACAAAAAATATGGTTGCTGCAGTGACAAAAATATAGTTACCGCAGTGTAAAAATACAGTTACTGCAGTGGAAAGTCACAGTTACTGCAGTGAAAAATTATGGTTACTGCAGTAGAAAGTTACAGTTACGGCAGTGGAAAGTTACAGTTACTGCAGTGTAAAAATACAGTTACGGCAGTGGAAAGTTACAGTTACGGCAGTGGAAAGTTTCAGTTACTGCAGTGTAAAAATACAGTTACGGCAGTGGAAAGTCACAGTTACTGCAGTAAAAATATGGTTACTGCAGTGGAAAGTTACAGTTACTGCAGTGGAAAGTTACAGTTACTGCAGCGGAAAGTTACAGTTACTGCAGTGTAAAAATACAGTTACTGCAGTGGAAAGTCACAGTTACTGCAGTGAAAAATTATGGTTACTGCTCTGGAAAGTTACAGTTACGGCAGTGGAAGGTTACAGTTACTGCAGTGTAAAAATACAGTTACTGCAGTGGAAAGTCACAGTTACTGCAGTAAAAATATGGTTACTGCAGTGGAAAGTTACTGTTACTGCAGTGGAAAGTTACAGTTACGGCAGTGGAAAGTTACAGTTACTGCAGTGTAAAAATACAGTTATGGCAGTGGAAAGTTACAGTTACGGCAGTGTAAAAATACAGTTACTGCAGTGGAAAGTCACAGTTACTGCAGTGAAAAATTATGGTTACTGCTCTGGAAAGTTACAGTTACTGCAGTGGAAGGTTACAGTTACTGCAGTGTAAAAATACAGTTACTGCAGTGGAAAGTCACAGTTACTGCAGTAAAAATATGGTTACTGCAGTGGAAAGTTACTGTTACTGCAGTGTAAAAATACCGTTATGGCAATGGAAAGTTACAGTTACGGCAGTGGAAAGTTACTGTTACTGCAGTGGAAAGTTATAGTTATGGCAGTGGAAAGTTACAGTTATGGCAGTGGAAAGTTACAGTTACTGCAGTGGAAAGTTACAGTTACGGCAGTGGAAAGTTACAGTTACTGCAGTGTAAAAATACAGTTATGGCAGTGGAAAGTTACAGTTACGGCAGTGGAAAGTTACAGTTACTGCAGAGTAAAAATACAGTTACTGCAGTGGAAAGTCACAGTTACTGCAGTAAAAACATGGTTACTGCAGTGGAAAGTTACAGTTACTGCTCTGGAAAGTTACAGTTACTGCAGTGGAAAGTTACATTTACGGCAGTGGAAAGTTACAGTTACTGCAGTGAAAGTTACTGTTACTGCAGTGGAAAGTTATAGTTATGGCAGTGGAAAGTTACAGTTATGGCAGTGGAAAGTTACAGTTACTGCAGTGGAAAGTTACAGTTACTGCAGTGGAAAGTTATGTCTCATTGTAACTTTTTTTCTATTAAACTTCATATCATAAGATTTTTCAACGTTACCCCTGTTTCTTTAATAGACAGGTAAAAATATAAATTAGAAAAGTGCAAGCGTTTAAACAGAGGAAAGCAGGTAAATACACTGCAATATGTTTGGCTGTTCAACAACATTCAGCTGGAGAAGCTGAGCCTCAATCACAGGTTTAGCCACTGCGAAGATAGCAGGCTTGCTAACTGGCTTCTCTGATTTATGTTATGAACGACCGTGAGTTTAGTATGAAACACTGAAATAACTTGCTGAGTCGTCAGTCCTGAACAACATTCTTGTTCGCCTATCAAAGATATTTTACTTGCCGTAGAATTAAACTTGGACCACCAAGTTAACAGTGGAATATTAACTAATCCATTCAATAAACAACTGAAGTGAACACACAGGCTTAAAATGAAGGGTCGTATTCAAATACTAGTTTGGAAGCCCCAGCCAGTATTCAAAGCCTGTAGACTGTTGTTCACCTTCTGTCTGGCGTCCACCCAGAACACTTAAGCACACTGGACGCCACTTCAGATTTGTCTCAGAAATGAACTTCAAGCATTTAAGAGTAAGCTGTTAGATCAAACAGTCAGCGGAATTCCTCTGAAGTTTCTGCATAATTAAACATTTAAAGTCATTCATTGTGGTTTGGCGTAAAATGCTGAACGGTTCACACTGGTGGTGAATGGAACCAGAACGTCCACCTTTAAAAGCTCCCTCCCAGAAGTTATTACATGAGGTGTTTATGAATGCCTGATTGGGCTTCATTTACCAACCGTTCTTTAGAGGAAGTTTGCTTTCTAAATTGGGATTCCAGATAAGAGCAGAACAGTACTGCAGTTTAGGAAAGCGTCATAAATCTTAGGACCTTTTTCAAGAGCAAGTCTAAGAAAACAGCTTAGGAAGATATTGTTGAACGCACTTCTGTTGCTGTACAATGGTTTTGAGAAGGTTTGGGCCAAAAATTGTTGGTTTAGTTTTTTTCTTTCAAGGTGGAGGGATACATGCAGGTGTTTATATGGCGTAATGATCCCAAAGAAACCTACACATTTCAGCATCTAGTTCAAAATCATCAGTATCATTTATAGAAATTAGCGGTAGGTTCCCTGCTGGTTTTGATGAAGGTGTAAATTGGCTATATTTGTGTTGTAGACATTGGGACCTCTGGTTCCCATTAACACCACTGTAAAGAAGTCAGTCTGTTGTAAGTACTTTATCTGATTTGTACTACCTATTTAAGATTTTTGGTTACACACATAAATAAAGTCACGAATGGTCAGTTACAACCATGGTCAGCTTTACAACAGTCTTTCAGGAACTCAATTTGGTCAGGATCCTATCCTATGTCCAGTAGACGAGGGTTAACCAATGTGTAAGGCCGTAAAACTGGGTATTTATTCGAGTTCATCAGCATCAGGTGAGACTGCATCCTGGAACCGAGAGCTCAATGAAGTTCCATCACATTCTGGGCTGGTCTAGTCTTTTCAAGAGAAGAGACCACCAACACCAAATCGCTATGAAATGACTTTGTTTACATTATACATGAATTAATGCATTCTGCTTCTACTCTTTGGAGCTGAGACTTCTGCGACGTTCCTAAAGTCGTCCTAAAAGTTTGCTGCGATGGCGTCATTGCTTCATTAGGAACATGAAAGGATTTCGGGTTGTTCTATAACTGGTGATGCTAAATGAATAAATAGATAAATAAATAGATAGCTAAATAAATAAATAAATGGAAATCGTGGAGAAACTCACTGGAGAAAAGTGCTGTAATTATACACCAGGGAAATAACAGATGTGGGTTTTTTTTTATGTTCCGCTGAGCTTCAAAAACAAGCGGAAGGTGCTAACTAATGTAAATGAACTCCGCTCACAAAACCCTGGCAGGAAGTTAAAATTGCTGTGTTTCAACGCTATGAGTGCTATTAACCTCTAGCGAGGTCCGCCACAGTGAAGTGTTACGCGTCCTAATGCTTTTTTTTTTGTTGTTGTTGTTGTTGCTTAGATTAACTAGAAATTCTCCAAAAAGTGACCATGAAATCTAGTTCTCAGGGTAGTGAAGCTGGTGTAGTTGCTCAGGTTCTCTCTGTGAAAACCGATGGTGCTCAGGTCTAAATTCTAAAAGGAGTGGGAGAAAAACCGTTGAGGCGTGAGAGGGCATCTACAGCCGCCATCCCTGCTCTGCTAAAGAGACGTTTCCCGTGAGTATAAGTGTTAACAAATGGCCGTGCTCTAAGCCCACACAGACTCCGGTGGGCACGGACGCTCTCGGCCGGCGATTAATTTTCATCAGCCTCATTAATTCCCGAGATGAATTTATAGCCGCGAACAAAATAGCCAATTAACGGTGCCGTGGAATTCGCTGGGCAGCAAATTGGTTTCAGAATCAGCGCCGAGCATCTGAAGACAGAGACGCTTCTTCTCCCTGCCCGCCCGCATGTGGACGTTCAGCGGGAATGAGAGGTTGAGCCGGGACAGTCGGGGTGAGAAACTCATTTATTTAAGTCTAGACGGAGGGCTACATCTGCTCGCTGATGCACCGAGAGATTGAGAACAAGGGTCTGTCCCAGATTTCAGTGCCGCAGTAAACTAAGCAAAGGCAGGAGAACCCTCGAAGCAAACTTCTCAGCTTCTCTGGCCTGGTAGTTGAGTTTAAAGTGTTCAAGAATGAACTGACAAGTCAAAAGGAGTGGTTAGAACGTGGGTAAAACATCCAAACAATCTCAATTACATGATATACACCAATCAACCATAATGTTAAAACCACCTCCTTCTATCTATATCAGCTCCACTGGCCGTACAGGAGCTACACTTACAGACTGTAGTTCATCTGATTCTCTGTATACTTTATTACTCTGTTCTTCAATGATCAGGACCCCCACAGGACCACCACAGAGTAGGTACTATTAGGGAGGTGGATCATTCCCAGTACTGCAGTGATACTAACATGGTGGTGGTGTGAGTGAATCAGACACAGCAGTGCTGCTGCTGGAGTGTTTAAACACCTCAGTGTCACTGCTGGACTGAGAATCGTCCACCAACCAAGAGAACATAAACCCAACTTGTGCACCAACAGATGAGCTACTGTCTCTGACTTTACATCTACAAGGTGGACCAGCAAGTAGTAGGAGTGTCTAATAGAGTGGACTAATAGAGCAGCACTGCTGTGTCTGATCAACTTGTACCAGCACAACACACACTAACACACTGCCATTACGTCAGTGTCACTACAGTGCTGAGAATGACCCACCACCCAAACAATACCTGCTCTGTGGGGGTCCTGTAGGGGTTCTGATCATTGAAGAACAGAGTAATAAAGTAAACAGAGAATCAGATGAACTACAGTCTGTACTTGTTGAACTACGAAGTGCACCTGTATTGTAAATAAACCTGATGAAAAAAGCTAAGTGTACTTACTAGGAGGTGTTATGGCTGATTGGTGTATCAGGAGACAATATAGTATTTGGCAATAAATGAATAAATACTTTTGGTCCAATAGTGAAAATATAGTTGTAAACATATAGCATTGTGATATAATACAACATCAACACCTTCTATCTTGGCCTAATTGTTTCCAACTCAAATGGAGCAAATATATATAACAAATGTATAACACCATCTCACCCCTTCCAGAAGATCAAAGCTTTAATAGCCAATATAGAGGCAGAAATGCCCCTTTAGAATTATTGTATATGTATAGTTTCTCAGGACATTGCATAACCCCAAACATCATAGAATCAAAATGTTCTAAAATCGTGGAAAGGGTCATCCAAAATTCACATCTCTAGCTGAGGACTTCATGTTTGCAAGAGAAAACCCAAAGATCATTGCCCAAGAGCCAGCATGTGCTTATGGAATAGATTGTGCACTGCAGTGGTCAGCACACTGTAAGGGCCAAGAACAAAAAGCAGGGTAAAAAAATTCTTGCTGGTAAGTTCATCTTCCTTTGGGAAAAAGATCTGTATAGAGATTAAACTTGTTTCAACCAGGCCTGTGGAGAAAGAATGGAAACACTTCATCACCCACAAAGCCTGGTGGAGCGAGTACAGTAGCATGGGAATGCAAGAGATCACTGGGGACTGTAAATACAAATACACTGCATAGCCAAAAGTATGCGGACCCCTTGCCAGTGAGTGTTTCAGCTCTACTCATGACGAATAGGTGTATCAAACCAAGTGCATAGCCAATCCGTCTCCATAGACAAACACAGGTGACTCAGTGGGGCAGCTTTTCAGGTCTTTTAGTTCCAGTAACTGGGATGTTAAGGCTCCAGACAATTTACAGAGTTATATTTTCCAACTTTGGAGCAGCAGTTTGGGGAAGTCTTACTTTACACAAAGCCTGACCTCAACCACCTTTTGAATGAACTGGTACACTGATCGCCGACATCATTGTTTGGCCTTACAGATGCTCTTGTGGCTAAATTCCCACATATACACTCCGGAATCATGTGGAAAGCCTTCTCAGAAAAGTAGAGGCTGTTACAGCTGCAAGGGAGTGTGGTGGGCGGGGGTACTCCATGTTAATGCCCATGGCTCATATAGGTGTCCACATACATTTGGCCAATAAATAACGTGTAGCTACACAAATAATTCCACATTAAAATTAACTTCAAGTTAATTGCCAGTGCAAACTTCTTCCCTGCAGTCATACATGTTCAGCGCATGGGTTTGTATTGGGCTTCTATTGAAACACTACAAGCTTTGGCATGTGGATTCACGTTCTAATAGAGATATATGTACTCATTGATGGGCCGACAGATCTCGGATCATGAACATGGCTGTCCTGGATTCCATTTAGCCCAAGGCAGTCATTACGCACACTGCTAGGATGCCGTTGCTCATTTATTGAATCTAACTGTGCAGACGTCTGTGGATTAAAGATCTGTGCAGTAACAAGATGCATCCATCCCACTTTGCTGCAGGCAGGCGGTCAAAGCAATGCCCTGGCTTTCTGTTATTTCCCCAAAAGCGTAGGTAGTTAGTCCTATAGGGTGGGTTTTTTGAACAAGAGTTGGCATGACTGTATACTTTACACGTAGCCCAGCACCTCCCCCCACCACCACCACCTTGCTTTAACAAGCTTCAAATAAGTTATGAATTAAATATGCCTCTTGCAGCAAAACTAAAGCATATAAGCGGCAGCAGACTGATCTTCAAAAACTGTTAATGGTGTTTGATTTAGAATTCTCAGACCACAAGAGCAGGCCGTTTTTTGATGTGTAGTTCCTTATACACTGGGCTGCAGGCTATAACATTGTTGGACTCAGGAACGTACCCTGTAAATGGAAATATCAGTGGTACTAGCTCGGAGGGCGCTCACGCTTAGCAGAGAAACTTAATATCGTCACAATCGTTTTCAGCCTCTAAGGTTTCCAGGAGAGTTCACCAGTGTTTGTTTATATCTGGAAAACTTATGACCTCACAAGTCCGTGCGAGGTTCTGGTTCTCTTTTCTGTTAAAAATCCTCATAACTGTTCATATCAGGCCATATGATTTCTAATGATTAATAATTCAATGGATATTTTTTTCTACAGATTATTAGTCTAATAATAATTCAGGCTGGATTCTGTACCACTCTTGACAGTGCATTTTCATTATTGATGTCGTAAGTAATAGAATATTAACCCTTTTAAACTTTTTTACTTCGGTATATTAGATTTGCAGTTAAACATACGCCATTGAAGTTAAGCATGCACAATTTTTCTCCATTCTATCATTATTTCCTTCGTCCATACCAGGGGTATAGCTATAGCTGGGGGGCTTGGGTGGCCCAGGCTACCTCACTTGGAAGTCAGAGACCCTAGTTTTCCAATGCCAATTAAATAATGAGGCCATGTTTCCAAATTAAATAACAGATGGCAAAAGCTGCCCCTCCATCAGCAGGTATACATTAGTTTTTCATGCTTTACTGTTAATACAGAATAAGGTAATGTGCCTTAGTGGTCCTAGTTCCTAGCTTCCCTACCACTTACTTAACTAAAGTTGACTGTTGGTGAAGATATTGTAACAAGGAAAGCCCAATCTTTAGCCTAGTGGTGTACAAGTTGGGACTTTGCTTCTTTAACCAGTTTTCCCCAATGATATTCTATATTTTGTATTTACACTGATGTTTTTCTTATGTACAGTGCAGTAGGTCACTTGGAGGTTGTCATCCTTGCTACAGTGATGTCTCAGGCTTGTCCTCACAATGTGTTAGCAGGCCCCTACTAATCTAGTACTTTGCCTACACCAAGTCTTGGACTACAGAGCCAATCCAACTAAATGTAACCATGCGCTGCACTGAGGTTGATGCTGATTCACCACACTGTCTTCAACCTGTTGAGTGGTGTCCCAGTCCCTCTGCCTGAAAACGATGTCTTGATGTGCTTTGTCCTGCTTACTCATAACCATGCATCTTTGCCGTTGATACAGTTGCTGTGAATCAGGCATCTTGGCTTTATGGCTGATTTCTGAATGGCTCCCTATGAGATGCCTAGTGCACAACCTAGTCCATCAGTTTTGAACAAAGAGTCTTTCGCAGCTCTTCCAGATGATTTCTGAGGAACCTTGGCTTAGATGAAGCTTTGCTGCTGATGGGTTTATATCTGGTCAATGGAAATTGCTTTAGAACAAAGCATCAGCTCAAAAAGCTCTGAAATGGAATCATATTGTTGTCGTCCAAAGTGGTAAAAGACAAAACATTCTTTACTTTCAATGTAAGAACATTATGTAAGACATATATATTGGTCCTTTCATTATAATAATAATAATTTTAACACTGTGTACATGGACAGCAACGATATATTAACATACCATAGACCTCCAGCAGACCTACAACTTGGACCTAAAAACTTCTTATGAGCCCAAATAACTTCTTGTCTACAAATGCATGTACAGTTCTATGAAAATCATCTTGAAGTCCTGTGAAAATGTCATCATGGAAGGAAATAAGAATAGCACTGTATGTCCTGTAATAAGAACGTGCCATCTAGGTGTCTCACAGAACATGCTAACATCGGCTGAATGTGCTGTCAATCATCTTTCACCGTCTCTGCTACTTGTGGCACTAACGCGTTTCTACCTTCGTTCTTTTTTTAAGGTGACCAAGATGGTGAAAACAGTGACCACGCGCACGGTCCGGCAGCTTCCGCTGGGTCCAGACGGCCTCCCGCTGCCTGAGGGTTCCTCTCCAATGGGGAGCTACACAGACTCCATCGACCGGCGCTTCATGAAGAACGGCGATCGCTTCGTCACACCGCAGGCCACGTCCACCCTCACACGCTCCTACAACAACTACAACGACTCGTACGGCGAGACGCCAGAAAGCCAGTACCGCCACTTTGGCCTGCATGACGCCTACGGAGATGTGGCCGAAAACTACGGCAGCCTGTCCCGTGGCATCAACTACCGGCCCTACCGGCCCTACATGGCCGCAGCCGGCTACCGCATGGAGAACAGCTACACCACGCTCCCTATCCGAAAGGATGACTATGGGCACATGGCCCAACCGCAGGTGCCCATGGGCAGCAGCACCGTGGATCTGAACCGCTCCCAGCCAGAACGCTTCCAGCCAGAGCCGTACGGGTTGGAGGACGACCGTCGTAGCCTCGGCCCAGACGAAGAGGAGCCATACGACCTGGAGCCTGATTACTCCACCGCTAACCGCCGCACTCTGCCTGGTGCTGGACGCACCATCAGAGAACCGCTGCGCGACGGCCCTCGCGTTAGGTAAGACTTCCGTTTTGGATTTTAGTTTGATTCCAGTGTTTGACTGATCTCTTCCAGTGTCATCTGAGACTGATCTTAGTATGAAATCAGTTTCATTTTTTTGTTATATGAGTGTGATCTCAGTCTGATCTCAGTCTGATCTTAATATGTTATAAATATCGTCTGGGTCTGATCTTAGAGCTGTGTCTCTTTCATCATATTATTTGAGTTATATCAGTCTGATCTTAATGTGCTATCAGTATCGCCTGGGTCTTATCTTGGAGCAGTGTCTTAGTATGACACCAGTTTAATGTCAGTGTTGTTTAGGTCTGGTCTTATTGTCATGTGAGTTTAATCTCAGTGTTATTTGAGTCTGATCTCAGTCTGATCTCAATATGCCACCAGTATCATTTGGGTCTGATCCTAGAGCAGTGTCCATTTAATCATATTGTTATGTAAGTCTGATCTCAGACCTTATATATTACCAGTATCATCTAGGTCTGATCTTATTGTGATGTAAATTTAATCTCATCGTTATTTAAATCTTAGACTGCTCTCAGTATACTATCAGTATCAATTGTGTCTGAGCTTAGTGTGATGTCAGTTTCATGTCTATGCTGCTTGAATCTGATCTCTGTCTAATCTCAGTATGCTATCAGTGTGTGTCGCTGGGGTCTGATCCTAGAACAGTGTTAGTTTAATCATAGTGTTATTTAAGTCTGATAGTCTGGTCTTAGTATGTTTTCAGTATCATCTAGGTCTGATGTAATTGTGACATGAGTTTAATCTTAGTGTTATTTGAGTCTGATCTCAATATGCTACCAGTATCATTTGGGTCTGACCCTAGAGCAGTGTCTATTTAATCATATTGTAATGTAAGTCTGATCTCAGTCAGATCTGATATGTTACCAGTATCATCTAGGTCTGATCTAGGACTGCTCTCAGTATACTATCAGTATCAATTGTGTCTGACCTTGTGTGACCTTGGCCCTTACAGTGTGATCTCTGTCAAATCTCAGTATGCTATCAGTGTGTCATAGGTCTGATCCTAGAGTGTTAGTTTAGTCTTATTGTTAATTAAGTCTAATAGTCTGATCTCAGCATGTTTCCAGTATCATCTAGGTCTGATCTTATTGTGATGTGAATTTAATCTCAGTGTTATTTGAGTCTGATCTCAGTCTGCTTTCAATATGCTCAATGTGTGTCTTACTTAAGAGCAAATCTCAAATAAGAAAACGTATCTTCATGAAAACTGCACAAGGTGTTTTTCCAGAGGACATTCCTTTTTAATACTAGCTGGTGAAGAGGTCCAATGTTATTTGAGTCTAATCTCATCCGGGTCCTGTATTAGTCACTTTCATCAATATATATTAATTGATTCCGTTTCCTGTGTCATGAAGTAAGATGTCAGTTTGATCTCATTACTAGTTGAATCTGATCTTAATCTGAGAGCGTCTGTAATCTGAGAGCAGTCTCAAAATGAGAGTCTGATCTCGTTTCACAGCATTAGTTTAGTGATGCCGATGCTCTTTGGTGTGACAGAAGCCCTTGAAGATTACGAGGGCCGAGCTGCTTGTTTTCTCATTTAAGATTCATGGTGTGAATTGCACATGTAGACGCAGCCTTGATGTGATTGCCTCTGTGCAGTATTCAGAAACCTCGTCCCCCCGAGAAGGACACGGCTTGTGCTGTTCAGATAATGGAGAGCCCTTGTGGTGTAGAGCCTGGACGTGAGACAAAGCTGAGAAGGAACGAGTCAGGGGAGGCACTGGAAGGAATACCCCAGCGTTTTTGAACCCAGTCTCTGTATCTGTACCATTGACCACAGCCCTCGGACAATAATTTTGAAGCATTTGCCAATAAAGGACAGCAAAACACTGTTGACCTAAAGCATGCTATTGGGCGCCTGCTGAATTTAATTCCATTTTACGCCAATTTTTTGATTGATTCTTTTAGATATTTCAAAAGAATTTGAATTGTAGTGTTGTAGCACTGTAGTGTTCTACCTAACAGCCATGGATGCCACAAATGGAAACTGGAACTGATATTTCTACTATGCTGAAGTTGAGTAAAGTACTAGAACAGCAGCTGTGATAGGTTTCAATCTCATTCATATACCTGCATTATGGGACTGGGAGAGTTATAGTCTCAAATTGGCCTCAAATACTCACATATTCCAAAGATTCATTGATGAACTCCAGCAGTTTTCTGAGCTTTGAGTGCTGAAGTGCTGTTGAAATCCTTGGTAACAGTAATCACCATTACACTGCAGACGCAGCAGATACAGCGAAAATGTTCTTAAACGTCAAAGCAAGCCAGGACGCGAAGACATTACGCCGTGTCATTGTAAGCAGTTTGGTTCAAAAGCATATCTGCTTATTGTGAGGATGTCAGAGACTCATTGGATTAGCATTTTAATGCTGTTAACTACCAAACTTGTGGCTTGCGCTGACGGGAAATATGACTGCTTTACAACAAAAACCTGCAGCAAAAAGTCATTTACCCCTCGATCCAGCAAACACTGGTGCCCCTGTTGGCTCCTCGCCACAATACAGTGCACAAAAGAGCCCTCGCTAAGAAAAGACAGAGCAAATGAAAACTGACATTTGACATGAAGCGGAGAACTGTATGTGTCAGAGAGAGAGAGAGAGAGGGCGAGAGCGAGCAAGGAGGGAGAGACGGTGTAGACAGTGTGTGTGTGTGTGTGTTAAAGAGCTTTTCTTTTTGACCAGTGATCTGTGGCAGATGGGGTTATTAAACATGCTTTCTAACCTAACAGAACCGGACTGTGAGCCTGACGAAAGACAGAGTAAAGGAAAAGAGAGGAACAACGAAAACATGAATGAACGACCTTGCTAGTAATAAGTACAGTATTCCTTTAAACCCATTCTCAGTATCTCGCCATGTTGTACGACTCCATCAGCACCGCTTGACTCAGATTTAGATTTGAAGCCACCTTGCTAGGAAAGAAACAGCAAAGACCAGCTTGACTTGGAGTATGTTGTGGTTTGGACGCTGGTCTGCTAGTCTGTAGCAGTGGACGTTAACATTGTCGCTGAAGAACACTCAGAAGTTTAATTGTAGTGTAGGTCAATGGAACCAGATTTTTTTCCCAAGGTATTTTAAAGCATTCCTATTGGTCCATTCATAGTAAAATAGTTTTACAATGTAAACGGGTGCTGCATTCAAATGATGTAGAAAAAGAAAGATATATGGAGATATGAGCGATATGCTGATCTCAGTTATACCAGCATATTGATGCTGTGGTGCAAACATTCAATCAGAAAGCAAACTCTATGGCCCTCTTTCTTCACTGAACCCATGACAGTTTTAGGCAAGAATGAAAATATCTGGTTTTACATAGAACTGTGAGGATTTGAAGGAAACATACTGGATAAAGTTTATCTGGTTCGAGAGAGAAGGTAAAATTTAAACTGTGCAGAGCTCACAGGCTACTTACAAACCAGAAACAGCAAAGACTAGCATTCAGTCCAGGCTGGTTTAAACTGGTTTGTTCAACAGGTTACCTAGCTTGGACATGCCAGTTAACCAAGCCTTCCAGCATCCAAAACACAACATATGCTGGTTTTGCTGGGACCACCTGTGCCAGCCTGTAGTCTGTACAGTTTTTTCTAGCAGGGAAGATAACTAGCTTGCTAGAGAGCTTAAGCAAGCATTCTTACATGTGTGGACAGCGGCTCCAGTCAAGAAACTGTAAAAGCATATTTTATTTTATTTTTTTTGTGAATAAATTTTTTTTTTTTTTTGTTTTCCCGTTCCCCCAAGCCCAACCCAAAGAAACATGGCAAAACCGAGTCGCATCTAAAAGCACATACCAACAATCAAGTACAACAGTCATGAAAACTCAGCCATATGAGAGGAGCAACTTCACACTCTCAAAGGCATTGCGCCATCTTCTCACTGTTCTGGCCGTAGCCCATGCGAGCAGTCGATAGTTCCATGGGGATCCCAGCGTTTACTCAGTAGGAGTTTTGCAGCTGTAAAACCTGCCAGCAGTAAATTCCAGGATGCCAGTGTAAGGTTTGTGAAGTTGTCTAGGAGGACTAGACCAGGAGATAGGGGAGAAGTCTCTCTCTATCTGTGTTGACATATCAGAGGTAAACTCTCAAGAACTGTAATAGAAATGTAGTAGAGCTTATGCTGGAGCACGCACGTGCTAGCTTTCACCCTCCTAGCACTATGTAGACTGGCTAAACACAACTAAACCGGGGTGTCTCGAAAGCATGTGGTTGGAAGACTTCCATTAACAGCTTACCAGTAGACGTGGATGCTTCCATAAGTGGTGCACCTGCACACTAAAACCTTGTGATTTACGTTCAATGTGCCAAAGTCCCTCAGGAGCCTCAGGAGCGCCATCCCCACCATGTGCATTAGCCTGAATAAGCACCGGACACACCGTCCACCTATAAATCAATGAGTTAATATGACAGGGAGGTCAACCCACCACATTAGTGAGAGAGGCTGGGTTCAATGGAAGCAATTATTTTTAGATTTATCTACCCAGCCCGAAGGCTTACTGACAACGTTAGTATCTAGAACAACATGGTAAACAGGGAATTTGCATGTTTGAAGTCGTGTGTGTGTGTAATTTGACTGTTTTCCAATTTATCATAAAAGTGGAGACGTCAGTGTTTTGCACACCTTAAGGTAGTTAAATGTACTATTACAGTGAGCTGTCTGGATTCAAGATTCTAGATTCAAGAGTTTTATTGTCATATGCACAGCAGAACAGACAGTTACACTGTACAATAAGTTTTTTACTTTGCCGTTCCTCTATTCACCAATAGATAAGATAACAAAGTATAAAAAATATATACAAAATATACAAAGTATAATAATTTTAGCAAGTTAAAGTAAATAAAAGTATAGTTAAAAAATACAAAATAAATAAAAGTTACTTTTGGACATGTAGAGTGACCACTGCACAACACACACACTACACAAGTAGCCAGGAGGGGACAATGAAGAGCGGATCGTTCAGTTGCTCTCAGCTATCCTCAGCCATAGCTACTCAGCTAGCCACCCAACCATTGCCATCATTTATCATTTTTTGTTAAGTTTGAATGAATGAATGGATGAATTTAAAAAGAATTGCTTGAACGATCTTGATGTTGAACCTTCTTTTTGTAGTGAACTGGGTAGCCTTTAGCATGCTAACCAGCACAGCAAATCCAATGTTACAGTTTGGAAACACCAAGTATTTGAAGGTGGTTTGCTGCTACAGTTTTGAGAAATGAGTCTGGGCATGTTTACCTGCCAGATCTCTATACCTGCTGCTTCGTGCCTCCGAGGGCTATTGTAACACCCTTCACCTGAGCTAATAGCGTGCCTGTAAGATGGTGTCGGGATTCTCCCAAGTGGTAGGGGTCTTGGTAAAACCAGTATTGCAACAGCTGGATAGTGTACGTCTTGGGTACTTCGTGTCTCTAGTGCGAAATCTCCACCGAAGCAGCTGCTGTTTTCGTCCTCCCCATTGGTCCGGAGTCTTCCTCGTTAGTATTCCCGTAATAAGAGACTGGGAGAAAAAAACCTTGGTAATGAATGTGGGAATCGGAGCGTTATAATTACGGCTTATCGCATAGTTCGTTGGCAAAAACTGTCAATTATTCTCCCACCAAAAAAGATTGAGACATTTTAAAGATGGAGAAGAAGCGCTAGTCTAAAACAGACGCTGCATGAGCTGTGTTGTACTCGTTCGCTCACTCGCTCTGTCTCTCCAGCTTCTCTCCTCCCACTATCTCTCACACTGGCGTTCCCTCTGTGGGGCGCTTGCTGTCAGGGTGATTAATAGTCTCCGAAGCGGCCTGCCAGACGAAGGGGGCGGGGCCGCTTCCATCTCTAATGGATCCCCTCTCCTTGGCTGACCCTTCCCGCACCTGCCGTTGTCACGGAGATGACCCCCCAGGGGACCCCAGGGGTGCCATCCTCACCATGTGCTTCAGCCTGGAAAGACTCCGGACGCCCCATCCGTCCATAGATCAATGAGTTAATATGACAGGAGGGCCGGCCCAGCGCATTAGAGAATGGCCGGCTCTAAGTGGGAGCGTTTATTTTTATATTTCTCTTCCAGAAGCCTCTTCGTTATCAGAGAAGGAGGGTGGATTCTAACCGAGCCTGATAACGACTGAGGACCTATTAATGGAAAGATCTTTCTTTATTTATCAGACAGATGGATACAGTCCTGAAGTCTGATTAGCCAAGCTGCATATGAGGTTTTATTTTATTTTTTTTTTCTCCTTTTTTTTCAACGTCTTTTAAGCATTTCATGTGGATTCACTGGAACCTTTTGGAATAAAAACGTCTCTATAATAAAGTCAATTTAGAAAAAAAATGAATTTAGACTTCATACATGTATATATAATAATAATTGGGGGTCCTTTAAATGTTACCTATCATTCTGGTGTTCAGGATTTTTAGGATAGGCCTGCACTCATGGCTGAATGACGCACTGGAGCCATACTGATAACTGATATTGAGGTTGGGAGTATAACAGTGTCTGATAACTGATATATGGGTTAAAAGTATAACAGTGTCTGATAATTGATATAGGGCTCCTGAGTGTAACAGTGTCTGATAATTGATATAGGGCTCCTGAGTGTAACAGTGTCTAATAGCTGATACAGGGGTCCAGAGTATAACAGTGTCTGATGAATGATATAGAGGTTCAGAGTATAAAAGTGTCTGATAACTGATATAGAGGTTCGGAGTATAACAGTGTCTGATAACTGATATTGAGATTCAGAGTATAACAGTGTCTGATAACTGATATAGAGGTTCGGAGTATAACAGTATCTAATAACTGATATAGAGGTTCAGAGAATAACAGTGTCTGATAACTGATATATGGGTTCAAAGTATACCAGTGTCTGATAATTGATATAGAGGTTCGGAGTATAACAGTGTCTGATGAATGATATAGAGGTTCAGAGTATAAAAGTGTCTGATAACTGATATAGAGGTTCGGAGTATAACAGTGTCTGATAACTGATATTGAGATTCAGAGTATAACAGTGTCTGATAACTGATATAGAGGTTCGGAGTATAACAGTATCTAATAACTGATATAGAGGTTCAGAGAATAACAGTGTCTGATAACTGATATATGGGTTCAAAGTATACCAGTGTCTGATAATTGATATAGAGGTTCGGAGTATAACAGTGTCTGATAACTGATATAGAGGTTCGGAGTATAACAGTGTCTGATAACTGATATAGAGGTTCAGAGTATAACAGTATCTGATAACTGATATAGAGGTTCGGAGTATAACAGTGTCTGATAACTGATATTGAGATTCAGAGTATAACAGTGTCTGATAACTGATATAGAGGTTCGGAGTATAACAGTATCTAATAACTGATATAGAGGTTCAGAGAATAACAGTGTCTGATAACTGATATATGGGTTTAAAGTATACCAGTGTCTGATAATTGATATAGAGGTTCGGAGTATAACAGTGTCTGATAACTGATATAGAGGTCTGGAGTATAACAGTGTCTGATGAATGATATAGAGGTTCAGAGTATAACAGTGTCTGATAACTGATATAGAGGTTCGGAGTACAGCATTGTTCTCCCTTTTTCATTCAGTGTTAGCATTATTGACTGATTTGGTCCATAAAGAATTGGAAATGGGTGCCGTGTGTGTGTGTGTGTGTGTGTGTGTGTGTGTGTGTGTGTGTGTGTGTGTAAAACAGGTTTATGCAACATTGTGGGTACAAAAACCTGGTCATATACTGGGGACCTTTTGTCCTTGTGGGGACCACAAGCTGGTTCCTGAGATGTATATCTTATGTTTTTAACGTCAGGGTAAGGATAGGGTTAGCGTAAGGGTTAAAGATAGAGGTTGAGGTTTAGCTTTGGCTTATTTTTTTCAGATATTTTAATTTTTTTTATATACATTTTTCACTAAATGAATTAAAGTCTGTGTCATGGCCCCACAATTCACAGAAACAAACTTATGTGTGTGTGGAGGGAGATTGCAGCTGTGTGTGAAATGCTCTCAGTTTGGAAAGATCCACAAAAGTCTGTCCTTATAAGGAGTGGTTTAGAGTCGGGCAGATGAGACGTTTATGGGGGGGGGGTGTAAAGAGTCAAAAGAAACATGATAAATATACGCAGGACGAGACGTATACGTCTGGGTTTCTGCAAAAACACATCCGCGCACACCTACTCAGACACGGAGGACATTCAGCTTCATTATGGTTGTAGTAGGAGCTTCTGTAATCAGTGTCTGAAGCCACACACACACACACACACACACACACACAGACACAGAGACACACAATGGCGCCAATTTAAATGCAAATCCTGACATTCCCATCACTCAGACCGGCCGGCTCTCTGCATCCGTCTGAACTGTCTCTCAATAATTTCAATTTACAAAGCCCTTACTCTCTGTGTATCTGAGACAGATATAGAAGGTGAACGATAGAGAGATGATGGCTTTGAAGTAGTTATGCTAATGATATCTTTTTTTTATGTTCATGCTCTCTCTCTCTCTCTCTCTCTCTCTCTCTTCTTCTTTTTATCATATTCACTCTCAATCTGCATTTGATGTGGCCATTACATTACCCATAATGCTTCTCTCTGACCGGCCCAGGCCTGTGGCTGTAGAGCCGTACCCTTCATACACACACACCCTGCAGGCAGCAGAGGTGACCTGACCACACACACCCAGCATAATTACCACCCTCCATCACAGCCAAGCTCAGACGTGGTTTTTATTTATTTATTTATTTATTTATTTATTTATTTAATTATTTACTGATGGTTTCGTAGACTGGATGGAGGTTTCTCATAAAGGCATGGTAGATAGGTGGCAAGTCGCTTGGGTAGATTACTAGTCATATAGCTAGACAGATAAACTGTTAGCTAGTCAGATAAATTGATGGCTCATCAAATAAATGAATAAATAGTCAGATAAATAGATCGATATCCAGTCAGATATGTTGTCAGACGAATTGTTAGGTAGTCAGATTAATGATTAGTCAGATAGTCAGGTCAATAGAATAGAGTGTTGGCTAATCAAATAGGTCGATGGCTAGTCAGATATGTAGAACGCTAGTTAAATAGATAATGAAATAACAGGTCAGAGTGAAAGTCAGATTGACTGATGGCTAGTCATATAGATAGACTGATGGCAAATAAATAGCCAGTACAAAATATTGCCAATTTCATATATGAATAGTCATATAGATTGTTGTCAGGCCGGATAGATAAATGGCTAGTCTGCTAGATTGCCAGATTGATAGATGGCTAGTCTAATAGATGGCCAGATAGATGAATAGCTAGTCAGATAGATAGCCAGACAGATTGATGGCTAGTCAGATAGATAGCCAGATTGATGGATGGCAAGTAGGACAGATAGCCAGATTGATGGATGGCAAGTAGGACAGATAGCCAGATTGATGGATGGCAAGTAGGATAGATAACCGGATTGATTAATGACTAGTTAGATAGATAGCCAGATTGATTAATGACTAGTCAGATGGATAGCCAGATTGATTAATGACTAGTCAGATAGATAGCCGGATTGATTAATGACTAGTCAGATAGATAGCCGGATTGATTAATGACTAGTCAGATGGATAGCCAGATTGATTAATGACTAGTCAGATAGATAGCCGGATTGATTAATGACTAGTCAGATAGATAGCCGGATTGATTAATGACTAGTCAGATGGATAGCCAGATTGATTAATGACTAGTCAGATAGATAGCCAGATTGATTAATGACTAGTCAGATAGATAGTCAGACTGATGGATGGCTAGTAAGATAGATAGCCAGATAGATTAATGACTAGTTTGATAGATAATCAGATTGATTAATGACTAATCAGATAGATAGCCAGATTGATTAATGACTAGTCAGATAGATAGCCAGGTAGATTGATGGCTAGTCAGATAAATAGCCAGGTAGATTGATGGCTAGTCAGATAGATAGCCAGGTAGATTGATGGCAAGTAGGATAGATAGCCAGATTGATTAATGGCTAGTCAGATAGATAGTCAGACTGATGGATGGCTAGTCAGATAGCCAGATTGATTAATGACTAGTCATATAGATAGCCAGATTGATTAATCACTAGTCAGATAGATAGCCAGATTGATTAATGACTAGTCAGATAGATAGCCGGATTGATTAATGACTAGTCAGATAGATAGCCAGATTGATTAATGGCTAGTCAGATAGATAGTCAGACTGATGGATGCCTAGTCAGATAGATAGCCAGATTGATTAATGGCTAGTCAGATAGATAGTCAGACTGATGGATGGCTAGTCAGATAGATAGCCAGATTGATTAATGACTAATCAGATAGATAGTCAGACTGATGGATGCCTAGTCAGATAGATAGCCAGATTGATTAATGACTAATCAGATTGATAGCCAGATTGTTGGATAGTCCATGCTAGTATGTCTATGAGGGCTATATAGTTGGCAGTTGGCGGGATATGTTTCCATGTTATGTGCAAGCATGACAACGCACTACATTGCCTGCACACTGCATACAAACTCTACATCAGACGTCTAGAACTGTGTGTGTACTTCATAGTTACAGCAAGTACAACAGAAACGTGTCCAACTCCAGCTCCATTTTGGCAAACCACAAAATAACTAGCCACTAGCCACAAAACCAAGCGAGAAGAAGACCATGCTGTAGGCTAACAGCAGCACGCCTCTTTAATTACATCCACAATCTCCTGCTAAACGTAGTCTCCTGGTTTTGTTTCGGGCCCCAGCACCAAAGCTGACTTTTAAATCACTTTATTTAACCGTTTCTTTCTTACACCAAAGAGAGAACTGTAGCTGAAGCAGCCTGACTGAGATGCTAACACCGCATATAAAAGCACTTTAATCTCCTCCTACAAAGCCGTCCCCTTTCCTTCTTCAGGCCTTTTGTTTCTGAGTAACAAATACGTCCTGGGGGTTTTAACAGGGTCCACATCAGCGCTCTTCACTAGTAATTGAATCAAAAAATCTGATCAGGACGCTTGTTTGCTGCGTTAGAGCTCCAGTGTGAAGTGAGTAGGTACTCATGCCAGGGCTGACCTGCTGTAGACTGAAACCTCTCTGAGCTGGTCTTTGTTCCCAGATGTTCTAGAAACATGGAGAGTTGTTAAATCTGCTGATTTCCAGAAGAGCATCCACAGTGAGATGATGGTAGCAGTGCAGTGAAGATGGTCAGTAGGACAGACTACTGGTCAGTGGGAAAATGCATGTGGTGTTTACAGTCATTTGGCCGAACTGGAGGTGTCAGCGAGAGTGATGTTTGTGTCCTACAGCAGTTCAGACTCAGAGAGAGCGAGAGAGAGAAAGAGAGAGGTAGAGAGAGAGAAAGAGAGAGAGAGGGGGGTTGCAGTAAGGTAGTGTAACTCCCTCTGGACCTCTTTCTCTACAATACTGTCTCCTTCCATTGTCTGCTTCTCTCTACTGCACCTACTCTTTTTTTCTATCTCTCTCCCTCTACCTACTTTCTCTCTCCATCTCTCTTCTCTTTCTGTCTCTCTCTCTCTGTTTCTGTCCTTCCTCTCTTTCTTTCTCTCTTTCCCTTTCTCTCTCCATCTCTCTCCTCTATCTGTCTATCTCTTCAAATATTTTCTCTTTCTCCTCCCTTGTCTTTTCTCTCTTTCTCCTCCTGTTCTCAGTGCTGTACTGGGTCTGTACCGCCTCTTTCTTTCTCTCCTTTGTTTACTCTTTCTCACTCTCTACATCTCTTCTTCCACCTCCCTCTTTTCTTTCTCCCTATTGTTTAATCTTACTCTTACAATTGCTTTCTTTCTTGACTCTGTCTTTACTCCTTCTTTCCATCTTTATATCCTTTTCTTTATTCTCACTCTTGCTGTCACTTTCTTGTCTGTGTCTCTTCATCTTTCTGTCTCTGTTTCTCTCTTTTCTTTCAGTCGCTTTCTTTGTCTCTCTCCTTTTGTTAATTAATTATTATTCTCGCTCTCTTCCTTTACTCTTTATATTTACTCCCTCTCTCTCTCCCTTTGTTCACTCTCTCTGATCTCTCTTAACCCTTTCTGTCTCTCTCTTTCATTCATCTTTCTCTCCCCCTCTTTACTCTGTCACCTAATTCTCTTTCTCTCCATCTCTGTGCGTTTGCTCTCTCTCTCTCTCTCTCTCTCTCTCTCTCTCTCTCTCTCTCTTTATTATTAATACAGGAGCTGCAGGAGGACAGAAAGGTGACAAGCGTCGTTAGTAAGGAAGCGACTGCTGTTCTTCTTATTGATGGGAACAGTTTTCCGGATACTTCTTCAGCCTGCGCTGATAATAAACAGCTCACAGCTCCTCTAGTCTTCCACATGCCAGTAATACAATAAATACACGGCTAATAGAAAATGAACAAGGCTGAAGTTCCTCTTCACCAAATACTTGTTCTTCTGATAAACTTTATTTTTCTTTTTTTGTGACCTCAAGCCTAAATTCTGAAATTAAGCTTGAGTTGAACCAGGTCTCTAAAACTGAACTACTAAAAATTCCATCTGTTGCACAATGCTGAGCTAAACGTCCATGCTCAGATGATTCAATCAAGGCGATAGGGAAATGACAGAGATCCTTAGTTCCATACAGATCATCCAGTCCAATCACACATAGATTAGATCATTATGAATAGCAATTACGTTTGAATCTATTTAAGAACCAAATAAGCAATAACAATTCAAATCTGATAACTGTGTCTCACTCTCTCTCCCAATCAGAGGCTATGATGACCCCATTGAGGCGGAGCTGATTGACGAGAGGCACCCCTACATCCCGGGCATGTACTCTGCGCCCCTGGCCCAGCCCGAGAGGGGAAGCATGGCCAGTCTGGACCGCATGGGCGGCCGCCGCTCGCCCTCCATCGACAGCATCCGTAAGGACCCGCGGTGGCGCGACCCGGACCTGCCCGAGGTCATCGCCATGCTGGGCCACCCGATCGACCCGGTCAAGTCCAACGCCGCCGCCTACCTGCAGCACCTGTGCTACGAGAACGACAAGATCAAGAAGGACGTTCGGCAGCTGAAGGGCATCCCCGTGCTGGTGGGCCTCCTGGACCATCCCAAAGCCGAGGTCCACCGTAAAGCCTGCGGAGCCCTCCGCAACATCTCCTACGGCAAGGATAACGACAACAAGGTGGCCATCAAGAACTGCGACGGCATCCCTGCCCTCATCCGCCTGCTGAGGAAGACCAACGACATGGAGGTCCGAGAACTGGTCACAGGTACGTAAGTTTCACTAAGAATTCGTCGTTAGTTGTTAGTTGCACAGTCGAGCCACAGTAATTATGACCACCATCTAATATCCAGAGTAACCAAGGTGTGCAGCACAGACAGCAGCTAGACGGACTGGGAGACTCAATAAGGTCCTGGTAGGTTGTCACAGCTATCTGGAGCCATGCTGACTGCAGTGCATCCCAATCCATAGACCCAAAACCACCATCCAGGTGGTCCCACAGATGCACAATTGCAATAAAGTCTGTGGAATTATGGGTCCAGGGTATTACTTGGAATTCGTGGTCAGCTCTTCCAACCATTGTGGGACATTCCTAGCCGTGTGACGTGTCCTGCTGGAAGATCCCATCTGCCCCAGGGAAGACGATCAGCATGTATGGGTGTGATCTGCAAGACCCATATCAATTGAGAGAACCCACCACACAGATGAGTTGGCCTAGAGAATGCCACCAAAACACTCCCCAGACCATACCACTGCCTCCTACGCGCTGCTGCTGTCCAGAGTAGTCATAATAAAGTGACTCGACTGTGTAACTCAAGCATAAAGTGTAAACTAGTGGGCTAGGGCACCTCAATCCTGTCTTCATCTGGTGGACAAAGAGCTTTTTATTGGTATTTATTATATAATATATATTTTTTATATCAGACAGTTTGGTATTCCTATACTTGATGTCAGGCACCAGACCCAGTATTCCAAAATAGCCTCTTTTTGTTGAAAAAAAGGGAAGCAAGAAACACAACTCTGTGATTCTTTGGCTGTAATGTTTACAAGATTATTTTTTTTCTTCCCCATACCAAGTTGGAAAATCCCCAGAAGACATAAACGCTCAGTGAGGGGAAAAAATAGCAATAGGAGATTTTCTCCTGCTGGCAAGATTGTTTCACTGGGAACAGTGAATTGCTCAGAGCAGCATTACCCGGTAGCTGGTACACCCAGCTTTAGGCCACTAATAGCAATTCACTTGAAGATCCAGAGAACATGTTGAGTTTCGGTCCAAATTCCACCAGGGCTGTTTTTTCATCCAGAGGTGCCCACCAAGCAGCAGCTGATAGCTCATCCCGCTTCTAGGCTTCGAAGCTTCTTTGCTGCGCTTTTTCTAGGGCATGCCTAAAAACGGCAGTCTCCCGGGGCCTCTCCTGCATTTCTGCCCGTAATTCCTAAATCCTTCGTTATTCCGACTGTTGCATGCTAGCTTAGTCCGGAAGCTCCACGCTAATACCAGGCTGCAGGCCTCGTGAAGAGCCTGCCGTGTCAGGAAATGGTTATTTTCAGCCCGTGTACTGATTCTGGCTCCTGCAGGGCACGATGTGTTTACTTAATGAAACAGTTTAAAGAAAAATCTATTCATTTTTTCTCTCATATTTTAAAGCTAACCTGCCAGACAGGTTTGGTGTCTGATGCTTGCTTCTTAGGTTTTGCACTGCAGCTACAAGGCTAATGTAGCTAACAAATGATATAATGTAGATCAGTTAGCACCATGCACAGCTAAATTGTCACACACTGTGTGGAGTTGGTCAGTAATCTCCAATTGACTTGCTTATGTGGTTCCCGCTGTCTATAAACATAGATACAAGTACAGATAAAACTTACATGCTATGCTAATATAGCTTCCTTTTTTAAACATGGCTAACTAACATGGTATGTACTTCCCTTACCTGTTAGCTACATTCAGTATGGCCAAAACCATTTCTAGAAACTAAAAATGTCTATATTTTAAGTCTTTTTTATGTTTTTTTTTCTCAAATAAAATCATATGTATATATAAACTCAAAGTATTTCAGTAATAATTCAAATTTTTAGTAATAACCAATTTTCTGTTGATGTTTTGGTTAGAAATCAGTACACTCTTTTATTGATCTTTAGGAGCCAAACTAAAGGCCTAATGTGTCCAGTTAACCACCAACATAATTAGAAACTGAGAGGAATCCATCCATTCCTTCATCCATTGATTTTTTTCCGCTTTATCCCACTAGTCTGGGTCACAGCGGGCGCTGGAGCCAATCCCAACATCATCAGGTGAGGGCGGGGTACACCATGGACAGGTCGCCAGTCCTTTGAATGGCCAACAGACACTCACGCACTAGTCGTTCCTAGTGGCAGTCTACCCGCTGGTTTTCTATTAGATGGTAAACAGGAGCAGCATTACACCTCTACACCAAACTCTAACGCTGCTGCAGACGAACTCAAATATATGTTTATGTGTGTTACAAGCTGCTAAAGTTGTTGTGTATCTGTGTTAGTTTAGTGCTAACATACTACCGGAACCCCCATAGTGGTGCTAGCTGTAATTAGCATTACTATTAGGTGTTTTTCCTAATGTTTGGAGGTTTATAGCCAAATGAAAGATAGCTGGAACAGTCCGTTCATCTTTGCATACGCACATCTGAGGTAAACCGGTGACTCATTCGTAATTTGGGACCTGCATGTATCCTGGATCAGCCTTTCTGCCACACCTCACGTAATGCCAGTTCCTTTGGGCCATTTCACTAATTCTGGACCAGCTGTTCGAAGCGCCTGGGCCCCTCAAATCCCGGTGTTGACCCGCTAAATGTCAGTAGGAGAGTACAATGGGCTTTTGTGTCCCCGCGGCCGGAGCTTTAATCCGCTTGCCTGATCTGCCTGACCTGGCACACATTTGCTGGAACGCCGGGAATCCAGTGAGGAGGGTTGGTCCGGTTTTATAGCCGAAGTGCTAAACCTCAGGACCACAGGGGTATGTTAGCATGGGAGGGATAACGGTTTAAAACTGCCCATTGATTAAGGTGTCCCAAAGTGACTCGTATTGGATTACAGGTCGCTTTAGGAACTTCCTTGCTTTGCTTAGTGGCACGGAGGCCGTCAACTGGAATTAAGCCTACGACCTCAGGAGCCACAGCAAACAACTCTGGGTACTCGGCTTCCTCCACCATGGTAAAGCCTGGAAGAAACCACAAGAGCTTGGTAAACATCTCCAGGCAAAAGTTTGAGGTTTTTCCTTATTAAGAAGTATTTTATTGGTGAATTCATACATTTACAGTTACGATGATGTTTCTTGTTTGAGGGTTTTTAAAGTATTTTAAGGATTCTCAATGTACCTGCAGAAGCTGGAAAATAAGCAGTTAAATTCAGCTTTTTATAAAAGGATGAGCTCATTAATAAAGAGCTTTGGCAGTGTTGGTAGCCACTTTTCACACTTTGGAAAAAATTGTGCAGGTTCTACAGATCCAGTCCACCAATCTACCTAATGGTCTTCTCCTAGCAATATTCTGCAGACTATATCTGAAGTGTTTCAAACACCATTTAATATTTTTTTTGTAGTTGTTCTCCTCAATTTCCTTGCTATTTATCGTCCTGCGGGATTATAGCTATAATAACGGTGATGAGACTGCACAGTCGGAGTTGCTGCTTGCCTTCGTAACAGTCACCTGGTCTTCTTATTGATGCAGCCAAGCACTATACAGCAGTGATTTTGCTGGGTCTCGTTAAGAAGCATTAATATTACCCCAACCCAAACCCTAATCACTAATCCTCATAATGTTTCATACAGATTAAGTGTCTCAGTAGTAGTAAAATTATGAAAATATAATATTACATGGTGCCGTCGCTGTACTTACAGAAAGCATCTTGGTTTTGCTATATATAAAGTACATGAAAACATGAACACAGTGTGAGGTTTCTCCAGAAGGGGGCACTATTAGAACACAAGAAGTCACAGTCATGAACCCACACCAGCAGGAGCTCCCAAATGTGTATTAACATATATAAAATCATGTATATAATCCATGATGACCATCTACTTTCTTTATCTTTTACTTTTAGGTTTTAAGCAAGTTTCCATCATCCTTGACTTGAACCTTTGAAGTTCAAAATGATGTGTTGTTGATTGTATCTGCCTTTAAAACAGGCTGTGAGGATCTTGGAGCACTGGCTTCTATTGACACTTGCACCAGTGTGGCTTATAGAGATGTAGAAAGATCTTGATCCAGTAAGAGTTTTGGCCATGAGCAAAAGTGAGCACAGTCCAGTCCAGTAGAGAAGTTTCACCATCGAGCCCTAGAGCCGCTGGTGTGGACGTACTGAAGGGCGGCCGTGCCTCAACTCCAACAATCACTTTTACAGCACAACATGCTTTTCAGTCCGGGCTAAAAATAGCTCGCTCC
This sequence comes from Megaleporinus macrocephalus, assembly GCA_021613375.1. Classification (NCBI taxonomy): domain Eukaryota; kingdom Metazoa; phylum Chordata; class Actinopteri; order Characiformes; family Anostomidae; genus Megaleporinus; species Megaleporinus macrocephalus. The sequence continues at coordinate 30,580,877 of CM038725.1, read as the reverse complement.
CCACAAGCAGGAGGGCCCGGCGTCTCCAGGCTTCAGCTTCAGTCCCGGTTGGCCATATGGTTTTAGCTCACAAGGCCCCTATGAAAACAAAACCCCTCATAACATCGCCGTAGAGCGGCCTAAGAAACCGGGCACGCCGTGCCACAATTAAAAATAATTGCAGGTTTTTAAAAATAGGCCAAGTCCAGTGGTCATGCATAGCTGAAGCCTCTTCATTCCATTCACTTGAAAACAACCTCGTATGGAGACTCCCTCTGAGGGCCGACTGCCACAAGATGTGAGAGGCTCTCTAGGCTTTGGAAGCTTTGGTTTTATTAGCTAATATCTTGATTGGTACTGGAGTTAAAGCTGTTCATTAGACTGGGGTTTGTGTGGTTTGAACGTACCGATAAACAGATTTATTTCAGTATTCATTACTTAATTGGGTATTTGTAGTATAGACTCAGTCCCAGGTGTTTACCAGGCTATGGCTATGGTATCCTAGGTGGTTGTTTGAATGCGTGTTTATGGTTGTGCTAGTTAATATGTAATGTCTGTGGGGGACTTGTTGCCATTTTACAGTCATCTTACCTAACTGCACCAACATCAGCTAAACTGGTGAACTGTAACCTAAGTTAAGTTCAGATAGTTCCAATTCCTGATTTACAGGAACTATTAGAGATGTGTACCAAAACTGGCAAAGCTCCTAAATAGTAGACATGTATACACAGTTGAGTCACATTATGACTCCGGTTTGAGGAATGTTTTCGTGGCATTCTCTGGAACCACTCATCCATGTGGAAGACACTCTCAACCAATATGAGTATGAAACCTTTCAGATCAAGTACACCACACATGCTGATTGTCTTCTCTGGGGTGAATGGGGTCTTCCAGTAAAACAATCCAACGCTTCATGGCTAGAAATGTCCCACATTGGTTGGAAGTGCTGACCAAGACTTCCAAGTACTACCCTGGACTCCTAAGACCAATTGAGCATCTGTGGGACGACTTGGATAGTGGGGTTGGCTCCATGGATCCTCCCCCACGTTCCCTCCAGCAGCTGTGGGATGCACTGCAGTCAGCATGGCTCCAGATACCTGTGGGTCTCCCAGTCTGTCTAGCTGCTGTCCATGCTGCACATGTTGGTCACTCTGGATATTAGTCCACTGTGCTGCAGTTGGCTTCTTGTCCTTCAGCTTCTTTTTCAAATTTTCCGTTCCACCTTAAATAGAGCTATAGTTTCTTAAATATAGGACAAAAAAAAATTAATAACAAACTGGCAACATCAGCTTACTTTAATAAATATATTAATTGACCTTAATTAAAGCACTTTAATCAAGAAATACTCAGCTGCTGAACTGTTAACCATGGCTAAGACTGCATTGCAACCAGACTTCTATACTTCACCTACTACACTAAAGAGAGCACTTCTAAAAGGTATGCTCTGTATACTATTTGTTTCGGTACAACAGCAAATCACATAAAACATGTAAATGTAATATCGTTGCTGTCCAAGAAACCGATTTTCTTTATCTATGTATATCATGGGTCATTGTGTAAATGCCACGATTTTGTCCTGCCCCCAGACGCTGAGCGTCTCTGGGGGTGAATGGAGCTGTGGGCGAATCTAGAAGCTGGAAAGACTAACTGCAACCCATTTCTTGGTGTTTGCTAGGTGAACTTGACCATTTCCTTTGTGTAAATAAAACACACTCACAGTGTTTTTACTTGTTTAAGTTGAATATAATTTCAACATTTCCTTGTTTCTGGTTTAATATCGTTTTGTTAGTTCGTTCAATCAGTCATTCAAACTGTTGGCCAGCTAGTAAGGTGCACACGATGACAGACAATGCTAATCATTTGAATACAACAGCTGATGTCCTTCATTTCATAATAAATGGCTATGCTAATAGCTAAATTAATGTTGTCTCATAACAAACCACCTCTCCGGTGATGAGTTGCCTGCCAAAATGGCGGCAGTGCAATTGTGTGGCATCCTCTAAATTGGGTGAATTCAGGTTATCAGTCTTTAGGCCAACTGGTGGAATGAAAGTACAGACCGGAATGAAAGAAAACACTTGAGCAAATGAGTGGAGAGACATAACGAGTGCGGGCAGGAGCGCTGCATGACATAACTAGAGAGATTAACACTCTATTGGTCTCTGTAGCGGGTAGGAAAAGCTAAGCAGACCCAGTTGACCTTGGTTTTGGATCAAGAGGAAGAGATAAAACTTGAAAAGAGGGTTCATTACTGGTTCACGGAGGGAATGAGCTTCAGTTTCAATAGGAACACTAACAAATGAGACATTTGCCTTCAGGTATACGGGAAAGGCATCAGTATACGCAGATAGAAATTGTGGACAAAGGCGCACGTTCAGTGGCTGTGATGCTCATATATTAATGTGATATTTAAAAGAAACTGTGTCTCAGGTGACTGAGAAGGTCATGGTGGGACGTGATCGGACTCAGCAAGAGAAGAAGTGTCTCCACAGCTACACAGAGAGGGATATTACAGGCGGGCTGCAGTGCATAAACCCTGCATTACAAAGACGAATGACCACTGGAGAGCTACCATCAGCACCGGTCTACAGTGATGTGAACAACTGTGGTGTGGTCAGAAGAGTGCATACAGCATAGACCAAAAGTACAGTACAAGATTAAAATCCTGACCCCTACACTGAGGGGGTTCGATACCTCTGCTGTCTCTGCTTTTCAGATGGAAGGCTCACTGTAAATTACAATTGAGCTTAGTATTGAGTGATCCTGGATCTTGTGATGAAACATTACTATCCTGGTCTATTCCAGAATTGGAGTGCCTCCATCCTCAGGGCACCAATAGACATCCTTCAAAATCACTTTTACAAAAATTTGGTTTCATTGACCTGCATTGAAAGTAAAGACAGTTTTTGGTCTCTCCTGTAAAGCTGGCATTTTGTAAATACTTGTTTTTCTTTGGACAGTGATGATATACTATAGTCTCTGCAGTCAGCAGATCAGAGTTGAACACCATTGGGAGATTTTTGTGTTAGATAATGTTCTTTAACACCATCATCAACATACCAACTGAGAGATGATTGTTAGGAAGAACCATCTCTCCAGTACAGCTCCAGACACTTGTAAAAGCTATAGCAAGACACATTGGAACTGTTATGGATGGTTTTAAATACCAATTTATATATCGTAGCTAAAGGAAATAACTTTCTGGTTTCATTGACTTGCATTGAACGTAACAACCTCCCTTTAAAGTTGCCATTACAGTTATGATATACTATAGTCTCTGCATTCAGCAGGTTGGAGTTGAACACCATTGAGAGATTTTTGTGTTAGATAATGTTCTTTACCACCATCATCATCATGCCAACTGAGAGAAGATCGTTTGGAAGAACCATCTCTCCAACACAGCTCCAGACACTTGTAGTAGCTATAGCAAGATGGTACAGTTTGGAAGAGGTTGGTTTTATATACCAATTTATATATCGTAGCTAAAGGAAAACCATGGAGCTCCATTTTTCATAATTTGATGAACGGACCAATAGAAGAAACGCTCTAAAATAAATTGGAAAACGCTCTGGTTCCATTGACTTACATTCAAAGCAAAGTAGATTTTTGCTTTCTTCTGTAAAGTTTCTTTGGACAGTGATGATATACTATAGTCTCTGCAGTCAGTAGATCAGAGTTGAACACCATTGGGAGATTTTTGTGTTAGATAATGTTTTCCACCACCATCATCAACATACCAACTGAGAGATGATTCTTAGGAAGAACCTTCTCCCCAACACAGCTCCAGACACTTGTAGTAGTTATAGCAAGACGGTGCAATTTGGAGGAGGTTGGTTTTATATACCAATTTATATACTGTAGCTAAAGGAAAACCATGTAGCTCCATTTTTCATCATCTGATGAACGAACCAATAGAAACGCTCTAAAATAACTTGGACAACTTTCAGGTTCCATTGACTTACATTAAATGTAAAGGCCTCTCCTGTAAAGTTGCCATTACAGTTACGATATACTATAGTCTCTGCATTCAGCAGGTTGGAGTTGAACACCATTGGGAGATTTTTGTGTCAGATAATGTTCTCCCCTACCATCATCAACATACCAACTGAGAGATGATCGTTAGGAAGAACCATCTCTCCAGCACAGCTCCAGACACTTGTGTAGAAGCTATAGCAAGACACATTGGAACTGTTATGGTTGGTTTTATATACCAATTTATATATCGTAGCTAATGGAAAAGCATGGAAATCCATTTTTTATCATTTGATGAACGGACCAATAGAAACGCTCTAAAATAACTTGGAAAACTTTCTGGTTCCATTGACTTACATTAAAAGCAGAGTAGGTTTTTGCTCTCTCCTGTAAAGTTGCCATTTTGAAGATACTTGTTTTTCTTTGGACAGTGGTGATATACTATAGTCTCTGCAGTCAGCAGGTTGGAGTTGAACACCATTGGGAGATTTTTGTGTTAGATAATTTTCTCCACCACCATCGTCAACATGCGAACTGAGAGAAGATCGTTAGGAAGAACCATCTCTCCAACACAGCAGAAACGCTCTAAAATAACTTGGACAACTTTCTGGTTCCATTGACTTACATTGAACATAAAGGCCTCTCCTGTAAAGTTGCCATTACAGTTACGATATACTATAGTCTCTGCATTCAGCAGGTTGGAGTTGAACACCATTGGGAGATTTTTGTGTTAGATAATGTTCTTCACCACCATCATCATCATGCCAACTGAGAGAAGATCGTTTGGAAGAACCTTCTCTCCAACACAGCTCCAGACACTTGTAGTAGTTATAGCAAGACACATTGGAACTGTTATGATTGGTTTTATATACCAATTTATATATCGTAGCTAATGGAAAAGCATGTAGCTCCATTTTTCATAATTTGAACACAGTAGCCACTGTAAACTTTTTATGATGGACGGACCAATAGAAACGTGCTCACACAACTTGAAAATCTGTCTGGTTCCATTGACTTGCATTGAAAGCAAAGTAAAGTTTTTGGTCTGTCCTGTAAAGTTGCTATTTTACAGATGTTGTTTTTCATTAGTGACGATATGCTAAGAATCTTAACCACAGTAACTTAAACAAATGAAACAAATGAAAAAGCCGTCTACAAAGTCAGGACACTTTTGTTGTAGGTCCGCTCTGTTGTGTCCCGAAGATGTTCCACTTGCACAGAACGCGCTTTCACAAACACCTCCTCACAACCGCGGCTGAGCAGGACTTTTCTCTCTGCGTATGATTGATGGCGGAGGAACAGCAGGGCCATAAAAGCTGCTCTAACGGATTGGCCTGTAAAAGCAGCGTGTCTTTTACTCTCTCGCAGATTGAATTAGCTCGGGAGGCTGAAGTGACGAGCAGGAAACTGCAAACCCAATAAGGCTGCACAGACACACACAGCTCCCCCCCAGGCCACTGCTGCTCAATTATGTCATTGGACTCCTTCTGGATCTGATTTGAAAGGAATCTAGCAAACAGGGCAACTGAAAAGAGGTGACATTGGAAAGCAGCGCGTGCTTATTGTGGGTTAGGAGGTCGTTTGTAATTCTCAGTCATCCCACAAATTCTCCACTATTTCAACCCCATCAGACCGGCTGCAGCATGAATTCTGTCTTTGCAGTTCTCTGATTTTCTTTCACTGTGAAACTAGAGAAAATTTGAGGTTTAGAGTTGTGTATAGTGTATAGGGATATATATTGGGGTTGTTTTAATGAGTGTTTATTGATGATTAAGATTATTTTATGAATCAGTATCTCCTATTGTAATGTATATTATTGTTAATTGAAGTTGTTTATAAAGTAATATGTCATATTATAGTGTATAACAGAATTGACTGAAGTTATTTTTGAAGTAATATATCTTACTGTATTATAAAAGTGTTAATTGAAGTTGTTTATAAAGTAATATGTCATATTATAGTGTATAAGAGTGTCAATTGAAGTTATTTTTGAAGTAATATCTCTGACTGTATTATAAAAGTGTTAATTGAAGTTGTTTATAAAGTAATATGTCATATTATAGTGTATAATAGTGTTAATAGAAGTTATTTTTGAAGTAATATCTCTGACTGTATTATAAAAGTGTTAATTGAAGTTGTTTATAAAGTAATATGTCATATTATAGTGTATAATAGTGTTAATAGAAGTTATTTTTGAAGTAATATCTCTGACTGTATTATAAAAGTGTTAATTGAAGTTGTTTATAAAGTAATATGTCATATTATAGTGTATAAGAGTGTTAATAGAAGTTATATTTGAAGTAATATCTCTGACTGTATTATAAGAGTGTTAATTGAAGTTATTTTTGAAGTAATATCTCTGACTGTATTGTTTATGAAGAAATAACTCCTGTGCTATTGTTTAAGAGTGTTAATTGAGGTTTATGAACTACTATCTGCTGTTATAGTGTATTAATGTGGTTTGAAGTTGTATATGAGCTAATATCACTTACTCTGTTGTCAAAAAGTGTTAATTGAGGTTGTTTATGAACTGCAATGTCCTACTATAGTGTATAAGAGTGTTAATTGAAGTTTTTTAAGAAGTAATATCTCTTGCTTTATTGTTTAAGAGTGTTAATTGAGGTTTATGAAACACTATCTGCTGTTATAGTATATGAGTGTAGTTTGAAGTTGTTTATAAAGTAATATCTACTATTATAGTTTATACGACTGTTGATTGAAGTTATATATATACGCTAATATCACCTGTGCTGTTGTTGAAGACTATTAATTGGGGGTGTTTATTAACAACCCCATTATTAAAGTTTATTAAACTTATTAAAGTTTTCCTGTTATAGTGTATAAGAGTTTGTTGAAATTGTTTATTCAGTAATATCTCCTACTCAATTGTATAAAAGTTTATTCTTTTTTGTATAGGAGTGTTTAATGAGGTTGTGATGTTTTTTATTGAGTATGGACTCATCTCCTGTTATAGTGTATAATAATAATGGTTAAAATCTGCTGTTCTAGCGTAAAAGAACATTAAAGTTTATGGACTAATATCTTATACTGCAGTGTGTAGAAGCCTATTGTGTTTCTTTATGGATTAATATCTCCTGTAATGTTGAATAGGAGTGTTTTTTAAGGTGTTTATGGATTTATATCTTCTGTAATGTTGAATAGGAGTGTTTATTGAGGTGGTTTATGGATTAATATCTCCTGTAATGGTGAATAGGAGTATTTATTGCGGTAATTTATGGATTTATATCTTCTGTAATGTTGAATAGGAGTGTTTATTGAGGTGGTTTATGGATTAATATCTCCCGTTTTGTTGAATCGGAGTGTTTATTGAGGTGGTTTATGGATTAATATTTTCTGTAATGTTGAATAAGAATGTTTATTGATATGGTTTATGAATTAATATCTTCTGTAATTGTGAATAGGAGTGTTTATTGAGATGGTTTATGAATGAATATCTTCTGTAATGGTGAATAGGAGTGTTTATTGAGGTTATACAGAGTAATATCACTTATTTTACTGTCTAAAAGCAATTTTTAAGGTTGTTTATGGATTTATAGCTCTATAGTTCCTATTGTAGTGTGTGATGTTTTGATTGCATTGTTTCACAACAGTATTTTGGCTTGGCTTGTTTTTCTTTGCCTTGAGCAAGACTGAGGTTTTTCATAGTTTCTTCTAGTCTTGTGCAAATATTTAGATTTACTGTTTGACTTGATTCGCTTGGCTCCCGCGAGGTTTGTTTTGGAGAAAATCAGCTTTGTCACGGACTCATTTTTATCTTCACAGTATCTAAATGGGCTGTTCACAGACATGCACTGTTTTTAATTGTACTAAATCTGTGTCCACATACAAGCCAATAACTGTAACAACGTATTATCACACATATTAAGCAGACATATACAGAGCAGTGTATCGAATGGGCTACTGTTTTACTGCACAGCGCTGATTGCCAGACAAAGTTATAGTGTTGTTTGCCAAAGAAAGTTACGCCGCGGCCCACTCTCTCACACCATGGGTCATTAAAGGCAATGGTGTAGATTTGATGGACCAATTTTGGCATAATGATCTTGTTCTGGCTCCTGTTCCGTGGTCCGGCCTCCTGGTCTTCTCACGTTCCAGCGCTGCCAAGCCCAGTCCCTAAAACCAGAACAAATGAGCTCTGAAATGTGAGCCCTTCTGAATGGACTATTGCTGTCCAGGTCTCGGTCAGGCTAAGCAGGCTACTTCTGAACTCTGAGTGTGTTTTTCCACCGCACTTTCGAAAACAACCAGCGGAGTTCCTGTTTACTCGTTTTAGTGCTTGGGAAACAGCTGGAAGCATCATTTAAACCACAATCAAGAGTTTATGTGTCTTTGTGGTTACTGTATGCTATTCTAAAGTGTCTAACTTGCTACATTACTTGTTAATTTAATACAGTCACAGACATGAGTTGATATTTTCTGCTGTTGAGAATTAACAAAGCTTGTATTGTTCATTGTCAGATGTGCAGGTTTAAGCAGAAACACATATTCTGTGAAGGCTGGCATGAATAGCAGTAGTGTTAGTTTTTTAACTAGCTTTACAAATACAGTGGTTGACACATGGACGTACAATCCTATCTTACTGCTGAATAACTTTGTTTTGTGATCAAAACTGAACTATGCAATGCAAACTCAGTGCATGATCATGATGCCTTCAATTGCTGCCACTGACAGAACTGAGAACATCAACCAGTGGATCCTCCCAGCTGTCGCAGGGCCCAGTTTGCAAATGTAGCGGTACAGATGTGTGTATCACCCAGGGACTATAGGAATGTGCTTGTATTTCTGTTTTTGAGTCCAGTACTGCAGCAGGGAACGCCGGGAGGTGAAGTATTTTTAGATCTTGAAGACTTCTTGACCTTGTGGAGTCAGCTGGGTCGGAGAAATGAGAAGGGTGATGTGTTTGAAACAGACTGGAATCATTACACTGCACTGTAATTGCATTGTCAGTGTTGGAATTTGAAGCATTGGCTGGACCTCCTTTGGGGAATAAAGGTTGGCGGAGGGGGGGGGGGTTGGCTTAAAGTATCTGCAGCTTTAATTAAAGATAGTAAAAAGACTAAGTTATAGTTGGCTAGGATATCTTTTTATTGTATAATCGTTGTTAAACAAATGGTTTTCGGGTCTAAGATCGATCTCCTCCTCCTATCCCAACAGGAACGTTGTGGAATCTGTCCTCCTACGAGCCTCTGAAGATGGTGATCATAAACCACGGCCTGCAGACCATGACCAATGAGGTCATCATCCCACACTCTGGCTGGGAGCCTGAGCCCAACGAGGACTCGAAGCCACGGGATGCAGAGTGGACCACCGTCTTCAAGAACACGTCAGGGTGCTTGAGGTACTTAGTAGCTTGGCTACAGATTTCAGTCCTCCGAATTTGGGATCAGTACCAGTGTTTTTGGGAGCAGTATTCCTAAGAGTATTCCTCACATTCCAGTGGTTTTACCTCCTTGTTCGAGGAATACTTCACACTTACACAGTCATCCACATATACTAGGACATATTTGTAGGCCAGATTTAGCGTCTTTAGTTTAGAACTAGATCTACGAGGTTAACATTGTTACCAAACACTAGAACCCAGTCGTCGCCCAAATGGCCCACATTATCCTAAAATGCTTTTCAACCTGCTCAGATGTCACTCAGCTCCTCATCTAAGATCTCATAGAATGCATGTATTCAGTGTTTAAATAGTTCTCTGATGTTCTAAATAGAAGGTATTGTGGTGAGAAATGTCCAGAAGTTGGTTTACCCGCCTATTTAATTGAACCCTGGCACGAAACAATCCATACCACCTTATATGGTGAGTTCATGAACATTTTCATGAGCTCTTCTCTGATTGGCTGGTTTAGAAGCAGCATCTTAAAACATGCACAGGCAGCATAATAAAACAAATCTCAACATAAACACAAAGTAAATTAAAGCTGTTAGTCACTGTGAAACTTTCAGCTTAAGATGACCTGCTTCAACCAGCAAACAGTGATTCAACCACACAGCATGGCTGCTACTTATAGGTTGCTGTTGTGGTTGTGACAATAATTAAGGTGGAATTGCTGGTTCCTATCTTCAGTGCACAAAGCCTCTGCATGGTCCAGCGTTTGAGAAAGTTAAATGTGCAGAGCAAACTGACAACTTTGAATTGTCGTTGTCCAGGAGCTGGCTAAAGCCGTGAGGGACTGAAGTTGGCTTTCTGTTCGCCAGCTGGTTTTTGTGAATTGAATTTTCCGTTCCACCTTAAATGGTGCCACCGTTGCATTATGGTGCCTGTAGCATTTAGGATGCAATGGAATTTTTGTGCAAAGCTTTAAAGATGAACATCACAATGAAAGGCAATATAGCTTGTTTCAGTCTAGGGCCAAATCATAGGCTGTAATCATGGGGTCTTTCTCAAAACCTAGTGAGTGTCTAAGTAGGCTGTCTAGGTAGGCAGCTGTTTTAGTAGCAGCGTTCTCTCCTCATCTCTCCTCATAAAACAGATTACTGAGAAGCTCTAGTTAGAGAGAGATGGCTACCTGGCTAAGCTACCAACCGGCTATCCAAAACAATTGACCGAGGCTTAAAAATCTGCTAGCATAAATGCTAATGCCTTGAGTATTGTGTGATTATTTGACAAGAAACAAATGAAGACCCCATAGAGAACTGGATTAACTTAAGTTTGAACATTCATACAATACATTTGAACTTCTCCACACGTAGCTTCGCTTTTATCCGTCATGTTGGAACAAGTTTCGCCTGCGTTGCATCATGGGATAGCCTTAGCCTTCAAGAAACGGTTTGATGCTTCCTTACAATTTAGCCTAAATGAGGTTCCTCAGTAGACAGCATGTTTACGTTATCTAAGAAATGGGGCTTACATGTTGGGAGCGCATACTATGCTGTCTCACTAGGTTTTGAGACACACTCATAGAGCCAGTCATTGAGGTCAGAGGGTTTGGACATTTTGACCTACCTTCTATGTAGATGTACATCAACGACGGAGAGCTGGAAAGGTGATAATGATAAGTGCCGACATTCACTCCACAGGCTGTAAGTGTAGATTCCAGCTGTTATATTCTACCATTGCTGTTGCTTTGTTGTTGGTGGTTCTCTGGGCTGGAACGTGAGCTTTTGTGATATGTACATCTTGGGGGGGGGGGGGGGGGGGGGGGGGGAGTTTGGAACCACCTTGTACTTGTAATTGAGGGAGAAAAAACAGTATTTTTTAAATTACATGTCAGTTCTGTGTACCGAACTTACCTTTTTTTTTGAAGTACAACGATGTAAATGCAGGTGTTGTATTTCACGGTCTCTTTAAAGTCGTGCACGGCGCGCTTTGAACTAAAAATGAACTAAACGCTCCCGCTATGCAGAAGACCCTGTTTTCTAAAGTGGCTACCTGCAGCGTCTTTCATTATTAAAGTCCGCAGTAGCTCCTGCTGGGCCGTAAACCACAATCTGGAAATCTGCGCAGTCCTAATGAAGAGCTGGATGTGGTTTGAGGGAGTTGAAACGTTGAATGATGGTTAATCATGGTGAATAATGAGCTCCAGTGTTACTGTTGTAACTCAGGTTCTGAAGTCCAGTAGCAGTATTTGGAATGTGATCTTCAAAGTGTACATGAATTCGAGCATTCGTTGCTGGGCACTTGGCATTCGGTTGGTCATATATATGTATAGCGACAGTGATAAAATACTCAGCCAACTGGGATTATGCATGTACTAACTATGTTATTAAAGGGAACCCCGGCTGGTAACACTTGTAAGCCTTAATATGGTGTAATGACTCTAAATTATTAAGACACCTTATAAAAAATCACTAAAAGTATCAGATTTATTAGATTTTCTGTAATATCCGCTGTACGTGGGTCTCCATTGTTGTATCTACTGACGTGATCAGCGGGTGGTGACGTCAAATGGTTGCAGTAACCGGCCGTCACGCTTGAGCACAGCTAGCTAGCTAAACATGCTACTGTTCAGTCTTTACAGTTTGAGCTAGAACTCAACATTTCTGACATCAGCGGCGACATCACACACCACGTTAGTGTAAATGGTGAACAGAGAGGGTGGAGGAGAGAGTGGACACAGTGCTGGAGTTGTTGTGAAGCTGTGTGTTGGTGTTGACGGAGAAGGAGAGTGTCTGTTAAAGGAGCTCCGCTTTCTAGCAGGAAACATTCACGCTCAGTAAACAGCTAGATACACTGAACGGGAGTGTCTCTGAGCTTCACACTCCTTTATTAGTGAACTAGTATGTTCACTACTAAGACTCAACTTTCACCTTCAGGATCCACAAACGAGGAGAAGCAGCTGACGCTAACGCTAAACGTTCTAGGAGAGAGTCCAGCTCATGTTCACGTTCACGGTTCTTCTCGAGGTTCTCCATAATCTGGAGCTTTTGGACTTCCTGTGTGGGGAAACTGTGGCACTGCATTGTGTTTTAGTCTACGCTTAAAACCAACAGCCTCCGTCAAGTCTCTCACCAGTGGTGGTCTACTGAACCACTCAAACTCATCCAGACTGAAGTGAGGAGAGCAGAGCGGGGGTCTTTGGGTAGCTGTGTTGGTCCACACGCTGCTTCACTAACTATTCTCCTTGTTTATGTTTGTGAAGCTGTTTAGACTAATATCAGTCTTCCCACTGCCTTTCACTGAAACAACATCAACAACACAATGTACATGGTTTTCTTTAAACTAGGTTAGTAACTAACACTCACTCCTTCCAACCGCAGTCAAGTTTAGCGCATAGCAACCATCTGACGTCATCTACCCAGCAGGCTTTACGCGTATGAAATAAGGGCTGCGTCCATATTTTAAATATTTAGAATAAAAGTGCTAATCTATAAATAAATCAACAATTTGGAACAATTTAGAATCCATATTAAGGCTTACAAGTGGTACCAGTCAGGGTTCCCTTTAAAGATTTCTGATCCGCATTCAGGCCTGTTAACATCCAGCATCTGCCAATATCAAGTTTGAGTTTGATATGTTTGGCTTCTGCTGCTTTGCTCTTGTGATGATGAATGAGGCTGAATTGCAGAACAGTGGGGTAAAATAGTCTTAACAACAGATCAGAATTAGATTAGATTTCATATATCCAGTCCCAGCCTATTGGAAAAGGCCTTTATCACATCAAGGCAGCACTAAAACTTTCAACTTTAATCGGCGTTCGGACCTAATCTGCATCCAAAATGTCCCTTAAATCACCTCAGTTAGGGATGATATTGCAAATTCCGGCTACTTTAAAGTCTCCTGGGTTTTGTGTGGAATCATTTCACCCCACCGATCCATTCTAATTCATTTCCAGAAGACCTGGGGCATGAAGGAAGAGATCCATCTGAGCGTCATTAGCGCAGAGTTATCCTTTAAATCAATACGAAAAGGCTCGGTTCTGCATAAGCGCTAGCAGGAAGTACCCGCGTTGCTTCGTGATCCCCTGCTCTCAGACATTGACAGATCTCAGGTATTAAATGGTTCTTTGAAGAACCATCCATTGGAAAGCTCTTGAAGGAACCTCAATGTAATGTAAAGACGCTAGGAAGAGAACCGCATCATGTAAAGGTAGTTTTAGGCTTGAAATACTTCTCTCCGCTCACAAATCTCTTTTTCAGTATGGTTCTAATGGAGAACCGTGCTCTAAGACATCACTCAAAGAACCCTTTGGGCTCCTGAAAATGTGACCGGTAAGTTGCTGGTTTGTGACTAGAAGGTTGCCCGTTCAATCCCCTGAACCGACAGGACACGACTGATATGCGCTTGAGCGAGACACCTAGCCCGAAGTACAAGGTTTCTAATAAAGTGGCCAGTTAGTAAAAGTACAAGGTGGGTGTTTCTAGTAAAGTGTCCAGTTAGTGAACGTACAAGGTGGGTGTTTCTACTAAAGTTGCCAGTGAAAGTATGAGGTGGGTGTTTCTAATAAAGTGTCCAGTTAGTAAAAGTACAAGGTGGGTGTTTCTAGTAAAGTGTCCAGTTAGTGAATGTACAAGGTGGGTGTTTCTACTAAAGTGGCCAGTGAAAGTATGAGGTGGGTGTTTCTAATAAAGTGGCCAGAGAGTGGATATACAAGGTGGGTGTTTCTAATAAAGTGGCCAGAGAGTGGATATACAAGGTGGGTGTTTCTAATAAAGTGGCCAGTTCATAAAAGTACAAGGGAGGTGTTTCTAGTAAAGTGGCCACTTAGTGGAAGTACAAGGGAGGTGTTTCTAATAAAGTGGACAGTTAGTGAAAGAGCAAGGTGGGTGTTTCTAATAAAGTGGCCAATTAGTGGAAGTACAAGGTGGGTGTTTGTAATAAAGTGGCCAGGTAGTGTAAGCACAAATTGGCTGTTTCTAATAAAGTGGCCAATAAGTGAAAGTACAAGGTGGGTGTTTCTAGTACAGTGGCCAGGTAGTGTTAGCACAAAGTGTGTGTTTCTAATAAAGTGGCCAGTGAAAGTAAGAGGTGGGTGTTTCTAATAAAGTGAGCAGTGATTGCAAGCACAAAGTGGGTGTTTCTAATAAAGTAGCCAGTTAGTGAACGTACAAGGTGGGTGTTTCTAATAAAGTGGCTAGTTAGCAAAAGTACAAGATGGGTGTTTCTAATAAAGTGGCCAGGTAGTGTAAGTACAAGGTCGGTGTTTCTAATAAAATGGCCAGTCAGCGTGTTTCTTTTAAAGTGGCCAGTGAGTGGAAGTACAAGTTTCCTAGAAACACAGATCCACCTCTTCTAATTAAAAAACTGCATCAAAGCGTTCTTTGAAGTGATTCTACAGAAGAACTGTCTTTGTTTCCTAAAGAACAGTGTTTGAAAAAGAGATCTGTGAGTGTCAGGAACCCAGACAAGGCTTTATAAAGAACTTTAAGGTTCTTTAAAACTGAGAAAAACATGTGAAACTTCTTCTGTAATGAACAGCCCCCTGAAATGTTCTGTGGGGAAGAAAGACAGGGGTGGACGTGCAGTTCTAGGAAAGCTTGGAGCAGATATTCTCATTTACTTTAAAGAACCATCCGCTGAAAGTTTCCTCGGGGAACCAGAAGCGGTTCCTCTATTGTGCTGGCCCCTTTTAAGAGTGCGGCAGAGAAAGCACCTCAGCGGACCTTCAACAATACCAGCAACACTTGGGCTTTGAAGGAGGATGTTGTGAAAAGGCTCCGGCTCAGATGATGGGTGTTATGGAGAGACGGCGGTCCTTTTTTCCGACAGCACTCATCAGGGAAACATGTTTGGTCCTGCGTTTGCTGCTCCCTGTTTGCTAACTAAAGGCCGAAATCGATAATCATGCCCTCGCGCCTGCTCTCGCGCTGGATAGCTGCACCCATTAGCAGGATTGTTAAAAGCGACGACTTTCCCGCGGACCTTCTCGGGGTCATTGTGGCCGTGTTGCTTTTGATTAAGATATCCAAGTCCTGAAAGGTTTCGTAATCTCCATGGTTACCCTGCGGCTTGCCACCACAGAAGGAGAAAAAGAGAGATAGAGAGAGAGAGAGAGAGAGGAAGAGGGAGAGGGAGAGAGGGAGAGAGAGAGAGGGAGAGAGAGAGAGATTTGTGATCCTGTCCTGGCTTTTATGAAGCTGCAGTATTTGGTGCAGTCCAAATCCACTGGTTCTCTATTAGACTGTATATATACTGTATATACAGATACACTTATTTCACTGCCCTGTGCACTTACACTGTCCACTTCATTAGAGACCCCTCGCTTGTACTCCCACCTTGCTGCTGTACAGACTGTTGTCCATCTGTGATGCACAGTTTTTGTCAGTCAGACTCTGGCCCTTCAGCAGTGGTCAGTTTCTGTATTCTGTAGTTTCGGTATCTATTGGTCTGGATGTTTTTGGATGGTGGTCAGATGATGGTGGGTGGAAAGACAATGTCGGTGTTTCTAATAAAGTGGCCGGTTAGTGGAAGAGCAAGGTGTGTGTTTTTAATAAAGTGGCCAGTTAGTGGAAGTACAAGTTGGGTGTTTCTAATAAAGTGGCCAGTGAGTGGAAGCACAAGTTGGTTTTTTCTAATAAAGTGGCCAGTGAGTGGAAGAGCAAGGTGGGTGTTTCTAATAAAGTGGCCAGTGAGTGGAAGTACAGAGTAGTTGTTTCTAATAAAGTGGCCAGTGAGTAGAAGATAAGGTGTGTGTTTCTAATAAAGTGGCTAGTGAGTAGAAGATAAGGTGGGTGTTTCTAATAAAGTGACCATTGAGTGGAAGTAAAGGTGGTTGTTTCTAATAAAGTGGCCACTTAGTAGAAGATAAGGTGGGTGTTTCTAATAAAGTGGCCAGTTAGTGAAGATACAAGGTAGGTGATTCTAAAAAAGTGGGCAGTTAGTGGAGGTATAAGGTAGATGTTTCTAATAAAGTGGCCAGTTAGTGAAGATACAAGGTAGGTGTTTCTAATAAAGTGGCCAGGGAGTGGAATACAAGGTGGGTGTTTCTAATAAAGTGGCCAGTGAGTGGAAGTACTAGGTGGGTGTTTCTAATAAAGTGGCCAGTTAGGGGAAGCACAGGGGGGTGTTTCTAATAAAATGGCCAGTTAGTGTAAGTACAAGGTGGTGTTTCTAATAAAGTGTAAGTATAGATATTTATAGTATGATTAGAAAAGCAAATAAAAGGTGTAATTATGTGTAGTAACAGGGCTGTTGTGTAACTGTAACTGTATCAGTCTCTCTCTCTCTCTCTCGCTCTCTCTCTCTCTCGCTCTCTCTCTCTCTCGCTCTCTCTCTCTCTCTCTCGCGCTCTCTCTCTGGCAGCGAGTTGTTTTCTTTTGCTCACCTCCCCCTCTGCTGGCCCCCTCTGCCACTGACCTCTTAATTAAAAAGATTTGGAGTGTGTTTCAGAGAGCTAGGGTCTGGGAGGCCACACACACTGGCAGATAATGTCCACGGCTATCAGGACCTCCTGGGCTACTGGTTGTCGGGGAAAGCAGGCGTTTAGGCCGGCCGGAGCTTCAGGTCTTCTGGCTTTGACCTAAAAGTGATAGTTTGACAGCAAATTGAATGCACACGTTTAGTCCTCCTACTGGAAATGTATCTCAGACACGTTTACTGCCTCCACTGGAGCTGTGAGGTCAACCTAGCTAAGAAGTAATTGAAGCCTGTAAGCACCAATTAAGCCTTGTGCAAACTACAGACCTAATCATCACACACCTCAGACTGTGTCGGGTTCTGTCGTATTCTCTAACAGACTTGCTTATATGTGTTTCTGAAATTGCATCTGTATACATGGACAAAAGTAGATGTGTGAGTTTATATATCATTGCTGTCCAAAGAAAAACAAGCGTCTGCAAAATGGTAACTTTACTGTGAGTCAATGGAACCAGAATTCTTTCCAAGCTATTTTGAAGCATTTTTATTGGTCGATTCATCATAAAATGATAATTTTTCTTTATATAATTATAAATAAACATCATATAAAATACATTACAGATCAAAATGTTATCTACATGTTCAGCCCTGGCTCAGCTAATGAGCCAGAGTTATTAATAATAACTCATTAATTGTAGTGACACGTCACTCAATTCAAGTATTAAATACTAAATAGTGATGTATGTTAAGAACAATGAGAAGCAAAATCATAACCTATTAATAATAATGATCTATTATCTATTTTCTTATTATACAATAGCAGTGAAAAGCTATCAGTCATGGATCACTAACATTTGGTTGCTGCTTCTTAAACACAAGGCATTTTGGATATTAACTGGATATTATAATTTCAGTTTTGATGCTCGGCTTTCTTAATTATCAGGCAATCATTTACAATAAAGGTGTTAATCATTTAAAAGGTCTTCATATCTGCAGCTCTTCTGGAACCATATAAACAATATTAACATTATATTACAATATGTTCATACATGCATCTGCAAGAAGGCCAGCTTTATATTATGGGAAACCAATTGTGTACCCAATTGTTTGCACGCAGTTGGGTTTTTAATCAATTCAGTGACGGCCAGTTCCACCCAATGTTCCACCCAGTGTTCCACCCACTAGCAAGCTGGAAGGGTGACGTCCGGTGCCCTCCAAACATGCAAAGCACCACCACATCTTTTCAAACATGGTCACTGGACAGCTCCACACTCTTGGATTAGAGTGCTAACTGCTAATTATCTTACATCAGCTAATAGGCGCCCGTGTTTGCCGGGAGTGATGAGGGGGACGAAGGGTCTTCTTACCCGCAGCAGAACTTCTGAACGCTAGTGGCAGGCTTCTAAAGGTGAATCTAGAAGGAGACCTGCAGCGTGATGTTACTGTGTGCTCTGTTTTGAGGGCATGTAGTGGAGGAGAGTAAATGCGGGGAATATCTGGCAGTAACTGTGACCTCCTTCTTCTGCTAACGCAACACATTCCACATTAACATTCCTCCGCTTGCTGGCCAGCTCCCTCTGTGTCTCTTACTCCTTTGACATCTGGGGCTGATTAGTCGACCTCAGGACAGTAGGGCCCGAGACTGCATTCCTCCTCCTTCCCTCTTTCACTTTCTCCCTGCCTCCCTCGCCCTTCTTCCATTCCTCCCCTGCAGCTTCTGTCTCTCCTCCCCTGCAGCAGTTTAATCAGTATAATCTGGTTTGGCTCAGCGAGGAAGAGACGGAGGGACGGACGGACGGACGGAGAGACACGCTGAGGTTGTACCTCGCAAGCAGGCAGACGCGTGCATTTGTATGTGTGTGTTCCTCGGGGGATCGGCGGCGAGGGGACCTTCCCCGGCGCGTGATGCCGCTCCATCTCCATCCCTCCACTCTGCCTGTATCCATGGCAACTGTAACCGCTGACATCTGTTGCCTAGTAAGCTGCTTGGAAGCAGAGCCTGATTTGCCATGACCAGCTTTCCCTGCCTTTTGGGAGGTAAAGAGTCTGCGCCACGTGCCACATGAGGGGGGAAATGGTTCTGCCCTTCTGTGCCCTTGCTTGCCAATCCTGGAAGCCCTGCCTTGTATATCGTCGCTGTCCAATGAAAAACAAGCAAACTGGCAAGCTCACAGGAGAGGTGAAAAACTTACTTTACAGAGTCAAAAGTCTCAGGACAACCTTTTATTACAGAAACAAAAGGAAAAATGATGTACCTGAATACCCCAACAAGTGATGGGTGAGGGGGCCTAACAGGGGGCCTGTAACAACAACCACATTGAACAACATGTTCAGTGTGCTGTCCCTAGTGCTGAAGTGTTGTTCAATGTGGTTGCTGTTGCAACTTTCTGTGTTGATAACGTTTGAACATCAAGAGATAGTGTAAATCTGATGGCAACAGTGAGTTTCTGAGATGATTCCGGTCTTCTTTGATATGCTACATGACCACCTTCCCATTGAGGAAAAACTTGCCGTTGATCCAATATGGCGGCTTTCAAGCTGTTGACCATGTTCTGGACTTAGCCTAAAAGAGAGGTTTGGAGCATTTCTATTGGTCCATTCATCATTTTCTGTGGACAATGATGATATTTTGGAGTGATCCGATGTGCTCTAGACGATAAAACACCAGGATAAGCAGGAGTGGGTACTTCAGGAACGGTTCTAAGAACCACGCAAGGCTTTTGGAGAATACCTCAGTCTTTATCGTTGGTAGGCTCTCAATTCCCGGGGAGTGTGGCTCCTGGGTATTCCCTCCTGCAACATATCTAACTCAGCTCATCAGTCAGTTGTCAAAACCTTCCTGGGCTGATTCAGTTGTGCTAGGAAGAAAAAACTTGCAGGTCATGGCTTGTCAGGACTGAGAGAGAAAACCGTTTACTCCAGATGGAAGGTTTCAGTCTGGAAGGTTCTGTCAGTGATGAGCATATTTCTTTCAAGTGCCTTGTAGTCAAGAACATGAAGGATGTTCAGAAGAATGTTTGACTTTGAGACAGTTCTTCCATACATTCTACATGTTCACCATTTGATAGATACTCTTATTCAATGTTACAAGGACATTCAAATGTACCATCTACAAGGACTTTCATGTTCTTTTCATGACTTTTCATGTTCATGGACTATGATGTTCATGTCTAAGTGGACAATCGGACCCCAGACTGCTTCATGGAGCTCTAATATCCACTCAATGTAAAAATCTTCCCATTGTAAGAATGGAATATAATCAGTGGTTACAGATGACTATGGCCTTAGCAGTAACTACTTTGAGGAGAACTGCATACTATTGACCACTGAAGCTGTCCTGAACTGAAAGGTTGTTGGTCAGTAACGAAGTAAACAGGATGTCAGTAGGTACTACGCATTCCACAACATCAAAATTTTAAAAAGTCTACAGTTACGTAATGAAATTTAAGTCAATATCAGCTAATTTGAAGAAACACTTTGCAGCAAGCAACATCTCTGATGAAGCCTCCTCAGGTCACTAGGGTAGAGTGTGATGTGACATTTCCAACAAGCCCTGGATTACATAGCTAGCTTTCAGGGAATCAGAGATTCAGAACCCGGAGCCTTGCAGATTTGTATCCCACTTAGATGCACCCTAGGCAGTCTTGCCGAGACACCTGCCCCCGGCGGGGTTCTGAAGAGAGAGATAGAGCACTGTTGGGGTAACTGACTTCAAAGTTCACACGGTTCTAGGGCATTATGGTCTCTCTACAAGCACTCAGGACTTTTTAATGGAGTCTTCAGGAGACACTCGAGATAGAGACATTCAAAATCTGATCTTGGAAGCACTGTAGATCAGAATTAAAATGTTATGAAGCTGAACTTTGCAAGTCAGTAGAGTGTGTTGTATCCTGTACAATGTATTGATAGTCTTCAGGAAACCAGAGGGACAAACGCTGGAACCACCAGGTTCCTCACATGTTGTCTTCTCTGAGGTATCTATGTTGATAGTGTCATAATCACACGATGAGTGGCATTTATGTTTTTTAACCCTAATGGGTTAGCCTGTTCTTCAATGATCAGGACCCCCACAGAGGAGGTACTATTAGGGTGGAGGTACTATTACCATTCTCAGCACTGCAGTGACACTGATGGTGACTGGTGGTGGTGTGTTAGTATGTGTTGTGCTAGTGTGAGTGGATCAGAGTGTTTAAACACCTCTGTGTTACTGCTGGACTGGGAATCGTCCACCAACCAGCAACACCCAACCAACAGTGTCCTGTGGGCAGCGTCCTGTGTCCACTGATGAAGGGCTAGAGAACACAAACCCAACTTGTGCACCAACAGATGAGCTACTGTCTCTGACTTTACATCTACAAGGTGGACCAGCAAGTAGTAGGATTGTCTAATAGAATGGACAGTGAGTGGACCAGCAGCACTGCTGTGTCTGATCCACTCACACCAGCACAACACACACTAACACACCACCATAATGTCGTAATGTTACTACAGGGCTGAGAATGACCCACCTCCCTAATAGTACCTGCTATGTGGTGTTCCTCTGGGGGGTCCTGACTATTAGAGAACAGGATGAAAGGGGATAAACAAAGTAAGTGTAGATACAAGGAGACGGTTTTAATGTTATGGCTCATCAGTGTGTGTATGTAATATATATATATATATATATATATATATATATATATATATATATATATATATATATATATATATATATATATATAAAGAGAGAGAGAGAGAGGGAGAGATAGATAGATAGATGTGTTCTGTTAAGTTTGGACTACATAAGATATTCAGGTCCATGTGTTCACAAAAACTCTGTAATTGACAGAGATCAGATCTGTCTGTGCTGCAGCTTACTGAAGGATGGAAAAGCAGGTAGCTGTGAACACCATCCGTCTCTAGGCTTTCTGGAGCATGGCCACTGCAGATGTGCTGCTGGAAGATTGAGGGAGGCTGAGGAAGGGTGTAAAACTGGCGCTGAAACAACGCTGCCTCTGTTCGACTGAGCTCGGAAGCTCCCCCGTCTGCTCGCGTTGTCTCCTGTTAGCATTAGTTACAACCACCACAACGACGAGGAGTCTGAACGCTTCCAGAAGCCAATATACCATAAAGTTCATGCTCTGAAACACTGTCCTGCGTCTCGGTTCAGACACAGTGCACGGTACTCCTACCCTGCGTACGGTCTCATATCCAGAGCCTCTTCTTCTACCACGCCTCGCAGCCTGCGGACGCAACACACAGCCATCTTTTTACTTTTCAGCAATTCTAGTACATCATGCAGGTGTTATCCACTTGCATTCCCCAGTAAATACACTCAGGAGTTACATAATGCAGCCCATTTCACAGGAACCTATAGCTGTATTTTCTTTGTTGTTAGTCTTGAATTTGAAATATTTATTAACACAAGCGACTACAGACAATAAAAACCTTTAGAGCAAGTATGCTAGTGTGAATAGTACACCTGTGTCACAAGGAAGGCATCACCTTCTTCATAAACACAATCCTGCCATGTGATCCACGTTTTCAAACATTTCTAATGTCTAGCTTGTTAATAGCTGATAACTAGGTTAGCAGAGGAAGCTGGAATTTATACACATATACACACACTAGTGAACATACACACTAAGAGGCAGTGAAACACCCACATATACACACACTAGTGAACGAAAACACTAGGGGACAGTAAAACACCCACATATACACACACTAGTGAACGAAAACACTAGGGGACAGTAAAACACCCACATATATACACACTAGTAAACATACACACTAAGGAGCAGTGAAACACCCACATATACACACACACTAGTAAACATACACACTAAATAGCAGTGAAACACCCACATATACACACACTAGTGAACATGCACACTAAGGGGCAGTGAAACACCCACATATACACACACTAGTGAACATGCACACTAAGGGGCAGTGAAACACCCACATATACACACACTAGTGAACATGCACACTAAAAGGCAGTAAAACACCCACATATACACACACTAGTGAACATGCACACTAAAAAGCAGTGAAACACCCATATATACACACACTAGTGAACATGCACACTAAAAGGCAGTGAAACACCCACATATACACACACTAGTGAACAGACACACTAAAAGGCAGTGAAACACCCACATATATACACATACTAGTAAACATGCACACTAAAAGGCAGTGTAACACCCACATATATACATATACTAGTAAACATGCACACTAAAAGGCAGTGAAACACCCACATATACACACACACTAGGAAACATACACACTAAGGGGCAGTAAAACACCCACATATACACACATACTACTAAACATACACACTAAGGGGCAGTGAAACACCCATATATACACACACTAGTGAACAGACACACTAAGGGGCAGTGAAACACCCACATATACACACACTAGTAAACATGCACACTAAAAGGCAGTGAAACACCCACATATATACACACACTAGGAAACATACACACTAAGGGGCAGTGAAACACTCACATATACACACACTAGTAAACATGCACACTAAAAGGCAGTGAAACACTCACATATACACATACTAGTAAACATGCACACTGAGGGGCAGTGGAACACCCACATATATACACATACTAGTAAACATGCACACTAAGGGGCAGTGAAACACCCACACATACACACACTAGTAAACATACACACTAAGGGGCAGTGGAACACCCACATATACACACATACTAGTAAACATACACACTAAGGGGCAGTGGAACACCCACATATACACACATACTAGTAAACATGCACACTAAGGGGCAGTGAAACACCCACACATACACACACTAGTAAACATACACACTAAGGGGCAGTGGAACACCCACATATATACACATACTAGTAAACATACACACTAAAAGGCAGTAAAACACCCATATATACAGACACTAGTGAATATACCCACTAAAAGGCAGTGAAACACCCATATATACAGACACTAGTGAACATGCACACTAAACGGCAGTGAAACACCCATATACACACACTAGTGAACAGACACACTAAGGGGCAGTGAAACACTCACATATACACACATAGTAGTAAACATACACACTAGGGGGCAGTGAAACACTCACATATACACACACACCAGTGAACATACACACTAGGGGGCAGTGAAACACCATATGACGAGATATCCAGGCCAACTAGTGATAAAAAGACTATGAGAGAAACCTTGTATATGGAATATAATCAACTTTTCTAATTCATAAGCTAATATTAAATTTAATACAATATAGCTTTATAACTGGGTAGGGTCCGGTACTGCCAACACATTATAATAGTGACAATAACAACATAAACAAATAACAATAATCAAAAATAATAACATTTTGATGATGTTTCAGAAAATAATTGTCAATATTATGTACAATTATGTATTATTGGTGGTCAAAAAGTGTACAGTGGGGTTGGTCAATAGTGTAGGGTGGGGTATGGAAGTAGGGGGATGTTGCCCACTGGCTCTCAGGCTGTGACATGCAGTTATATATTTAGCAGCAAGGGGCACTGTTCCCTCACCGAGAAAGATGCATAACTCTTCTCTTTGTGTTCGTTCAGAATTAAGATTTTGAACAATTTTCTAAACTTGCTTGTGCAAATTCTCAGTGTTTGTCTGAAAATAATCCCAATGCTATGTATGCTATTCCTTAAGCATAATTTTTATTTATTCTCAGCTTCCGTCTCTGTTTTGCTCCTCTGGTTCATCGTATGATTCACGTATAAAAAACTGCTACGTTGTTAAGCAGTGCAGAATGTACGTAGAACCGGAACTCTTATATCAACAAGCTGCTGATTCATTCTACTGAATGGACCTATATTGGCCACTCTATCTATATTTAAGACTCTTTAGCTGACTAAACGAAGGCTGTACAACTTCAGACGAAGGCTCCTAAATGCCTACAAATATAGACTAGATGGAACTTTCATGTTGTTAACCCACAATAATCGTCCCAAAACGTTACCGGCCCAGTGAGAAATCTCCAGACCCTCTCAAGTAGGCATTGTTACGGAAGTACTTGAGACGGGGTCGATTCAGCTGATGAAGGTCTTGGTAATTAGCAGATGGGATGAGTCATGCAAGTCACAGCGGGAAAAGCTTAAACTCGGCAGTCGTGCACTCTTAGTTTGGAAATACTTTCTGTTTTTTGAACGGAGGAAAAGTTCCTGAGGGTCTGGCATTCAAAAGGTCTTACAGAGGTTAAGGCTGGGGTGTTTTTGAACAGGTGGAAACCACTGATGGTGCATGTCTGGGCCTTGCACAAACACTGAGATTCTCTAGACCTGAGAGAACCAAAGCCAGTTTTCTTTGTTTCCTGTCTAGAAAATATGGAGATGTTCTTGGGCAGTTTTTGGTTTACGTCTTGGTTGAAACTCTTGAATCTAGTTCCCAATCCTGAATTTTATAATCACACCTAGGTAAGACCACTTACTTACATCACTGGGTCAGTTAATTGCCATTAGTCCAGACTTGAAGATCTCCACTTTGTACTTGTAGCAGTGGCCCTTGAGCAGTTTGATATACTAGAGATACTAGATGTTCAGAGTGAATGTTCAACATAGATTCTCTGTATGATGAGTGTCCTTAAATTAGTAACTGGATTAGATCATTTGATTAGTTTCAATTATTAATTAGATAACTAGAAAAGTGAAGGAAATGCAGGATGCTTGCGCATAAACTACAAACAGAGGAGTGTTGGTGTGTTGGTGGGTATGTGGGTGGATTAGTGTTTGGGGATCTTCCCTGTGTAAGTACATTGAGTTTGGTGGCAGTAGGTTGAAGGAAACCATGATGTTTGGTTGTGACTGAAAATGAATAGGACACTATGGGGGAAAAAAATTGGAATGGAAAAAAAACAACAAACAGACGAGTGTGGGTCAAACCAATACTGCAGTCATGGTCGGGCGTCTGCCCTGAGTCAGTATATGTGAAACGGTGTCTGTCGGCTGTGCGGAAGTTCAGTACATTGGCGTACACTTTTCCATTCCATTCATTCTCTATGGGAAAAAATCTGGAAACAATCCATTATTTTCGCTAATCTGTGCATCCGATCCAAAAATTGCGTACAAGCGCAAATCACACAATCAGACTGGACAATCTGGAAAAACTGCGGGACTAGTTATGTTTTGCTTTGCGACACGCAACAATAATTAGATAATATACAACTTCTGAAAGATCTCTTGGCCCCTTCAGAAGGAATGGTCAATGCCCCTAGCTGGCTGAGTGATGGACTGAGATGTACACATGCTAGAGTTTCAAGCAGTGTCATGCAGTGTAGACAGAACAATATTGACCTTGGTTCAATGTGGCTGCAGCAGCGCAACAAACCGAAGTAATATTTCAGCAGTAGAAGTAGTCGCAATGCTTTAACAGTCCACTGTATTGTACTCCCTTCACTGTGTTCTGAGCTATTAACATGGTGGAATGTGAATAACACATAACTTTGGATTACATGATGTTACATGCCTTAACAATATAACTTAGAACATTTACAATGCCAAACAGGTTCTAGATATAGACCTTTAAGATGCTGTGTAATTGGTTTGGGTAAAACGATGACACGTACCATGACAGTCCTACCAAATTACACTGGTTGCACTGGCTAAAGTACACTTGCTAACCACTTAAGCAGGAAAGTGTAAGTTCTTTATCAACTAGTTTTGAGTGAGGATGCCAATTTACAGCTAGATAGCACCACAGTCTAAACTAGAATTAAATTTTTTTTAAATTAAATTTAATACTCATATTAAGTCTATATTTCTTGCTAATATACTTCTGTGTAAAGTTTTAGTCACTGGGGACACTGTTATATATAAAAAACTATTTTTTCCAGACAGGAAGCTTTTATTTACTCAGCAAAACACTTTATTATTATATATCCATACAGTATTAATAGAGTAAGTAGTTTTTTTACATTTGTCAGTGTGTTTGTTTAACCCTTTCCAAGCTTCTCCTTCTATAAACAACCCAGTATTATTTACAGTTCTCATCTAATACCTGCTTTGACTGCTCAGTACTTCATTAAGCTAAATCAAGATTACTGTTGAAGGAGCTGAATACACTCATACAATGTCTGGGGCGTCCAGGAGAAATCTGGAACTACACTTTGTTCTTCACACTGGAGCTCAAGATCTGATCTACTTCTCTCACAATAACATATTCATGTTACTTTGTATTGTATGTATGATTATCTACATCTGTTCTAATCAGATCTGATGGTGAATGTACACTTATTGATAAGATGAAGGCTTTTAAACAATCAGCTCTGGTGCCTCAGACCTATATATTAAAGCTGGTGTGGCTGTTAATATCATATCTGAAGTGATATCTCTGAGCCCAAAACACATTAGTGATAAACACACTTTCTCAGTGTGAACAGCAGTGATGCATCTCACTAGAGCCCCCTCCACAGTTCAGAGCTTCAGCATCCACACGGAAGTTACTGCAGGTTAGCTGTGCTTTTAAGTTCCTGATATCATACCACTAATCAAAACAGTCAGGAAGGCATAATTGCTTCATTTGTTGTTTATCAGCCATCTGCTGCCATGGCAATGAAACACGTTATTAGGCCTGAACCTCCGTGGAGCTTCATGGGCTTCATTTGCATTTTCCCACCAAAACTGAGCACCAACTCCGGTTCCAACGTTCCCTAGACAGGCTATAGATAGATCTCTGTTATTTTCTTATTGTGCTTATTGCTTATTGCTTTGCGCAATACGTTTGTTTTGCTGTGATCATTTCTGATTAGAAGATGCAATGAAATCACAGCCTGCGTAACCTGAATTTAGAAACACTATAAAGAACGTATATCATCTCTACAGTAATGTACTGTATCCAAGTCAGCATGATTCCTAAGTTTTATAGTTTTATACAGCATCCTACATGAGTTCTGGTTCGATATTTACAGTACAGGCCAATTATACTGTATCAATCGCTTTATACCTGTAACAGTGTTTGTAACAACGCATCAAAAATAAGGTGTCAACATTTTTAAACTATCTATGAGGCAACATGGTCTTCACTGTATTTTAATTTTCTGTCTGTGAAACAGGTTAACTTAACAAGTTTATACTTAAAAGTATACTAAAGATACTGGCCCTGTTATTATCATATATGACATTATATATTGAGTATAAAAACATAGACTACCATACATCTGTGCTGGTTTGAGCTGGTATAGTGTTGGTTTGGTTTGGGTTTAGCTGGTCACCTATCTTAATCATGGTGATTGATCAGCTTACCAGCATCTAAAACACAGCACACACTGGGATTGCTGGTGACCAGCCATGCTAATCTGTGCTGGTTTGAGCTGGTATAGTATTGGTTTGGTACGGGTTTAGCTGGTCACGCATCTTGATCATGGTGATTGATCAGGTTACCAGCATCTAACATGCAGCTTGCACTGGTTTTGCTGGTGACCTGCCATGCTGGTCTGTGCTGGTTTGAGCTGATGTAGTGTTGGTTTGGTTTGGGTTTAGCTGGTCCCCCATCTGGATCATACTAATTGATCAGCTTACCAGCATCTAACATGCAGCATGCACTGGTTTTGCTGGTGACCTGCCATGCTGGTCTGTTCTGGTTTGAGCTGATGTAGTGCTGGTTTGGTATGGGTTTAGCTGGTCCCCCATCTTGATCATACTGATTGATCAGCTTACCAGCTTCTAATAAGCAACACACACTGGAATTGCTGGTGACCAGCCATGCTAATCTGCGCTGGTTTGAGCTGGTATAGTGCTGGTTTGGTTTGGGTTTAGCTGGTCGCCCATCTTGATCATGCGCTGGTTTTGCTGGTGACCAGCCATGCTGGTCTGTGCTGGTTTCTCCAGCTGGGTATGGGATTCAGTACAGTACAGGGGTGTCGCGTTAGTGCCAAGCTAGTTGTGGTGCACGTTCACAATCCATTGAGGTTAATACTGACCAGCTGTAGCTTAAACACTGAGCTTGTAAGTAATGCATGTTACACATATTTTACTTAGTATATCACAGCTTGTAGGTAAACCCTGAGTATTATTAGAGGAGCCTGTTGGCTTTTGAAAGAGAAGCTGTTAGTACTGAAATGAAACAGTATATTGTTGACTCTTTTAAGTACTAATTAATGGCAGAAAGCCTCTTAACTGATCTCATTTCTTAATACAGTTACTCTCAGAACACTGGGGAACTATCTTTAAGTTGTATTAATTTGTCTGAATGAAAGTGAGCTGATGCGTCCTCTACATAGAACATTCTTCTGCACATGCTAATGCATAATTACTGTTTAATATTTGTTTAATTTAATTAATATTTAGGAAGGAAATATAAACTGTGGCCTGTTTAGAAGTTATAACACAGTTATTGTGTTTTTATGTTTTTCCAATGTGTCATATTTAAGCTTTGGTGAATGTGTAACCTTATTCATTGATTGTGTAGCACTGTGTGTATGTGTGTGTGTGTGTGTGTGTGTGTGTGTGTGTGTATTTGTATTTGTGAAAACAGTAATCCGCTGCTGATGTAACGTCTTGTATACGTACAATTAAGTCATTACTGTGAACCAGACATGCTGGAAATGTTCATTACAGTAATCTGCAACTCTGCTGACAGTACGTTATCGTGGGGTTAATTCTTCCTACTATAGGGGTTGTGTTGAACTTGTGTTTGTTTTGTGTGTGCAGGAATGTGAGCTCGGATGGTGCGGAGGCGCGCAGGAGGCTGCGAGAGTGTGACGGGCTGGTGGACGCTCTGCTCCACGCTCTACAGTCAGCTGTAGGGAAAAAGGACATGGACAACAAGGTCAGAGTCTACTTTACTGGATTAGGGCTGCACATATGAATTAATGTGTTTTTTTATTATTAAATTTAATACAGAGTTTCATTCTGAGGTCAAGATTGGATCAGAATTTTGAAACCTCTCAAGGCAAACGCAAGACGAGCCTGTGTCTACTGTTCAGTCTGCTCCTCTCAGTTAATCATGTATGAGACAGACATCAATAGAGTTTCATCGTTATTCTGAATAAAGTAAACAATAATTAAGTGCAGCTTAAGCCATACGAAGAACGAGGGATGAATAAATGACAAGTAGAGGAGTGTGGGTCAGTGTGTTTGGGAACCTGCCCTGATGGCTGTTGGTTTAACAAAACCATGATGTTTGGGTGCCCTAGAAAATGAATGGGACTCTATGGGGGAAAAAAAAAAACAAACAAACGGATGAGTGCGGGTCAAACCAACACTGTAATCATGGTCGGGGGTCCGCCCTGAGTCAGTGTATGTAAAACGGTGTCTGTCGGTCGAGCAGATGTTCAGTAGATTGACGTGCACTTTTCTATCCTTTTCATTCTCTATGGGACAAAATTCTGGAAAAATTTGTCGTTAACCAGAATCCATGCATCCAATCAAAAAGCTGTACACAAGCCCGAATCACACAGTGAGACCGGATGATCTGGAGTGGGAACTGATGTTTCGGAAACTGTGGGACGAGTTTGTAGCAAAGATCTGGCAGAAAGCAGTTCTTTGCAATGTGCAACCATAAGAAGTGTTTGTGGAGCGTATACTGCTCTCTGAATGACCTCGCAGGCTCACTCTGGGAGGAAAAACCAGCCAACAAGCCGTAAAGCCTGTGCATACCACACAATGTAGCACACAGACAGCTCAGATTCTACATGCTGAAATACTGAAATGTTGGAACACGCAGGCTCACAGACACATAGTCCTGCAAAAGAGCTCCTCCAACACCTGCCAAAATCAAAGATGTCAGGTAACAGTATAGATACTAGGGTTTAAAAATACTTCTGTAGAAGTTGAAGTATCAACTCAAGCTTTTTATTCCAGTAAAAGTGTAAAAGTACTGCTTTCAGAACTACTTAAAGTATAAAAGTAAAAGGACAATAAGGATATTAAGGACAATAGCTTAGGTAGCACCACAGGGGTCTATACTGCACTAGCCCACCTCCCCTATAAAATAATTCTTCTAAAAGCCATAATGACTATAATGTTATATTAAAATGTTAATGTTGATAAGTTTGGGATGCGCTAGGCTTCCTGTTTCAGCCGCATATACGCCCATTGAACATGAATGTAGTTTAGTACAATGTAAATATATTAAAGAAGCATATCTGTTACTACTGAGCATTACCATGTGTTTATGGAGCAGAAGATATGATGACTAGTTGTCTATAAGTATTGTAAAGGAGCAAAAAGTTAAACTTCAAAGGCATGTTATCAATAATCTTTACTGGAATGTAAATGTATATGAATGAAAACAAGCTGAAATGAAATAGGAGTAACAAGACTATGTTTAAAATGTATGCAGTAGAAAGTACAGATATTGGAGTGTAAATGAAGTAAAAAGTCATCTGAAAAATAATTACTCCAGTAAAGTATAAATAACCAACATTTCTACTGAAGTAAGGTAACAAAGTATTTGTACTTTGTTACTTGACACCTCAAACCCAAAGATCAAAACCCAGAGAACTGATAAGCTTTGCAGATAGAGGCCTAGATCTTGCATAGATCTTTCCATAGCATGGGCCCCTCCTCCTTCTCCACCCACTTTACTTAACTTGAAGCCCAGTTTCAATAACTGACGCAAAGATATTTACCAAAAAACAGTAATTGAGAGACCCTCTGATCATCCAGACCACTCATCCTAGAGTCCACATGTCCCAGTAGCCCCAATCCTAAAGGTCCTATAGCTTTGCCCAGTTCTACACACCTAATCCAACTAATCAGCTAATTAACAGACCCTCCCTGGGTTGGAACAGGTGTATCAGAGCAGGTAGAACTGTAAAATGTGCAGAGGGAGGGGCTTTTCCAGGACAGGGGTACAACTTAATTTATCTTTGAGTATATAATGGGTCTTAGTTCGAAAGTGCTGACACGGAAACCCCAGAACATATAAAGAGATCCCTCTCTCCGTCTTTCTCTCAGTCTGTGGAGAACTGTGTGTGCATCATGAGGAACCTGTCCTACCATGTGCACAAGGAGGTCCCGGGCGCTGACAAGTACCAGGACCCGTCAGCGCTGCAGGCTCCGGGCTCCGCGGGGCCTCAGAGGAAGAAGAAGGACGACGCCGGTTGCTTCGGCGGGAAGAAGGCCAAAGGTCAGTCTCTCAGTCCTCGTCTTGTTTGAGTCCTTTCCCTTTATATGTACAGGAGCGGATATAGGAGGGGCTTGTGTTGTTGCAAATAACCTGCATGTGATTGGACCGGCAAGTGGGGCGGTTTAACCTGCTCGTCGGCTCTGGGGCCAATTGCGAGTGAGCTCTAGGAGTCCAGTCGAAATCTGTAAAACACAACACAAATAAACTTAGTCTGGACTGACGTGGACAAACAGATACAGATACAGATAACATAGGGTTTAGAGTTAACAGAGTCAGTGACTAAATGCATAAACGCTACTGCTTATTGTTTTTACTGAAGGTGCTCGCAACACCAGTCAGCAGAGATGGGCCTTCAAGTGAGAGACTTAAGTTGCCTAGAAAAAGACTTCAGACTTGTCTTGAAACTCGTCCCTAAAGACTCTTGACTTGACTCGGACTCGACCGAAATAACTCGTGAACAATAGGAGTCAGTCTGTTATCCAGGCACTGTATAACACAACTTTCGTTGTGTGTGTATGTCGCTGTACTTTTGTTCCAGTGATTTGGGACACAGCCCCCTCTCCTTTGACGTATCACAACATCAGGGAAAACAGAGAGAAGCGTCAAATGTAAACAAACGTGGCATGGCTTCGGCTAGAGTACCGTACGTGGTAGCCTTTGGCCACAGGGAGTTTAAAGTCCTTGGACATAAGTAAAGAGTGGCAACATGTAAAGAATGTTGGAAACAAATTAAAGACACTGGAACCACATCACACTGAACTTCATAAGACATCTGAAAACAAACCCGGACAGGGTTGTTTACGCTAGCCACTTATCTGCCAATACAGCTACTATATAAAATAGTAGCTCTTTTTTTCTCCATCATACGTCCTCATCGAGCCAGATTTTTAAAGAATAAAAATGTTTGTATTAAAGTTTATTTTTGTATAGAGGCTTATTTTACATATAGTCCTATTATCAGTAATTCTCAGTCCTCTGTCTAAATCTCCTGGTACGGCCACCAATCCAAGTTAAGGATGTTATTGGGCTAATTGGTTGTTTGGACACTCTTGCTCAATTGTGATGCAGCTGAAAAACATTCTACTAATAAGTGAGTATAAAAGAGAACAACATTCTAGGTTAGTTTAGTATCTGAAGATCAGCAGTTGATGGCTTGCTGACTGGCTCAAAATGGCCAGAGAGAAACAACTTTCTTTAGAGACCCGTCAGTCCATTGTTGTGTTAAGGAAGAAGATACTCCATTAAAACAAGAACATTTCACTGTGATCCCAAACTTTTGAGTGGTAGTGTGTATATATATATATATATATATATATATATATATATATATATATATATATATATATATATATATATATATATATATATATAGCCAGAGCAAGACTGTCTATAGTGGGTAATGTGACTTAAGGTTCAACATTGAGAAAGTCCAAATACACCAATCATCTGTTACAGCACTTCAGCCAGCGTTACTTGTTTTACCCAGAAGCCTTTAGCCCAAAACCAGCGAGGTTGCGAACAGTCACTTAGTATGTAAGTTATATGCCAAACTAATGAATAACTAAAGCTTTGTCAATGTCGTAGCGATAGCTATTGCATGTCTATGAAGACTCGGAGACGGTTAAACAGGTGCAGGTGATAACGCCGTGAGGTACATTTGTGCGGAGCTGACTCAGACGATCCACCGTGAAGCCATCTTGAGGCAGGCAGTCTAGCTCTGGTGGGCGTTCTGCAGACAGCGCCAGCGGTACCCACTCTTTCCTTGATCCCATTAAAGGTCTATATTAATCCACATGGTCAGAAATGACTTCAGCTCACAACAAACAGGTGCGGCGGTGCCAGAACGCCTGGAGTCGTGAGTCAGAGCGTTTAATTAATTCTCCCGCTTGAGCGTAAGCGTCGATCCTGCCACGGCCCTGTCCAAGTCTACAGGGGAGAGCCAATTAAGCTGCCAAAACAACCTAAAACCTCGGCGCGCTGAAACCGCGCGGACGCCGATCGCGATAGCAGCCCGGGCCGCATGTACACAGCAGCTAATGAGGGCTAGTTATCCTCTTCGAGGCCCTGAAGGTACACTTTGAAGAGGCAAATGGCCTACATTTAAACTACTAAAAGCCTCAAATCTCCCTCCACGCCAGGCTTTAGTCATGTTTCTGAAGAGCTATTTAGAGCCCTCCCACCAAAAACAGTCTCCCAGCAAGTTACCTGAGTTAAAAGGGAGAATTAAGACTAAACCTTGATAGTTTAATTATTAGCAGCAGGGAGCGGGCTTAGGGCGTCTGCTCTGGGTTAGCGCAAATTGAAATTGTGTATTTGTTTATTTATTTGTTAGTTTAGGAAAGTAATTGCATCTACACTCAGCACTTTTGCTTAACAAGCTAAACTTTAGCCACGTTAAGTTTGGGTCATATCTTAAACAGCGCTGGGAACAACTTTCCAACTGCTAAATGTTGAGTTGATATACAAATGCGTGCTAGCGTAAAGCTGATGGTAAGGTGGTAGTATGAGGAGAACATCAAGGCAAGGTAGAAGCTTGGGTTTAGCCATGGCTGCCATATTGGAGAGCCAAAAAATTGTAATGCAATAAAAGGTGATTAATTTTGAGCTTAGACTTAAAATAATGTGCAAATTGATGTTTCTATATCATTTAAACACACCAGCTGTTGTTTATGTCCTGTGAAAGCTTCAGGATGAATGGACCAATAGCATGGAATTGGAATTAAGCCTCTTTACATGAACTTACATTGAAAGTAAAGTCTCTTATGAAGTTACAATACTTGTTTTTCTTTGGAAATCAATGATATTTGTTTTATTGTTTCCATTTTTTAAATCAAATACAGTTTAAGAGACTCGCTTTCAGTCTTGGTTGTTTTTTTGAAAAGCCCTGTTTGTGTACTTACATTCCTTTCACTTCCTTTTCCTCCAAAGAAAATTTAGGTGACTATTGACTTTAACTATAGCTTCAAAGCTCCAGCACTAAACTAAAGCAGCTCAATTCTGACAGCGAGCTTCTCGACTGGTGGACGATGTTCAGGTTGGAGGACAGTTTTGCACCATGTTTGTTAAGATCTTTTTAGACTCCTCCCCCTCAGTTTGTTCCCTGAAATGAAAGCTTTGCTCACGAAAATCTTGAAAGGCTAAGCTAATACAATGCGGTCAGTCAGTGAAAGGCCAGTCCGGAGGAGCACGGCCAGCCTGATAGGTGCAGTGTTAGCCGTTAGCCATTCCCTGGAGAACTTGTTTGAAGAAAGTTGGGAAACCAAAGTTTCCTTGAGCTTTCTTGTTTTGATGTAGCTGTAAACTGCTCCCCGACGTGAGCACACGCTCGTAACACGAACACTCGTCTACACGCCCGTTTTCACACCTCTTCTCTTCTTTCTCTTTGCTTGTTTTTTGGCCGTGCTGCTGCCGCGCTGGCTAACTGTAGAGGAATGGTTTAATCAAGGTGAGTCTCTCTTCCTGCTCTTTCTTTTTTCATCACATTCTTTCAGTCTACGTTCAGGGGGCCATTCTTAGATGAGACCTGGGCCCATCTGTTCATGTGTGTCCATGTGTGCGTCCCATTTGTTAGAACTTTTCTTTTGTTTTGTATGTGTCTGTGAATCGCGTGGTAGGTTGTCCTACCTTGTATTTCCACTTCTTGTCCATTTTATCAGACCTGCTTTTCCTATACTGTGAGTGTGTAACAGTGTAACAGTGGTTTCATGTCAAAGTCTGGTTAGTTCTTATTGGTTTTGGTGGTGTTGATGTGTTGGATGTGAGTAATCGGCTTTAATATGGGCCAGATCGTTATAACCAGACAGCTGGGTCGGAGCATCCTTGAGCTGGCAAGGCTCGTGGGTCCTCCCAGTCTGCAGTGGTGAGTACCTAACAACAGTAGACCGAAGATGGACAGACCACAAAGCGGTGACAGTGAGTTGGGCGCCCAAGGCACATCAGTGGTGAACCTATAGAAGGGCTACAATAACTACTCCACATATAAACCCAGAGCATGAAGCTCCTGCATTGCTGCTACTCTTGTTTGGGTTTACTGTTAATTCCCACTTTAGAAATCATGTGCCCACACAACTAACGATGGACAGTAGTGGACAGTAAGTAAACATTGCCTAACCTCTAGCAGCACTACTGTGCCTGATCCACTTGTTCCAGAGCTATAGTGTCACTGCAGTGCTGGGAATGATCCACCACCCCAGTATCTGCTCTGTGGTGGTCATGTTGAGGTCCTGACCTTCAGTCTGTAGTTGTAGAACCCATGTGGTAGGTGGAACTGATAAAATGGACATTGAGTTTAGACACGGTAGTATCTAATAAAGTGGCCAGTGAGTGTAGTTACATGTTAGCAGTGTGGTATTCATTAGCCCACTCTACTATAGACGTCTCCTCATTATGCATTATTAATAGGGGGTCCATCGTAGACTGTAGTGTGAGGAATGTGTAGCGGAGATGAACTTGACATGTACACCCTCCAGAGGCTTTCCTCTACAAAATGATCTCTCTCTCTCTCTCTCTCTCGTCCTCTTGTCTTCTATCAGGGAGGAGGAACTGCGAGAACGACAAAAACTATGACACGCTGGACCTCCCCAAGCGCTCAGAGCCCACTAAAGGTATGTCCAGTCCTGGCAGTTAGCATGTCTCTGACCTGTCACTTCCCTCAGAGCCACTGCTGACAGGAGCCGAGTAGATTCCAGCTTTTGAGACTTTCCATCAAATTACCCTCAACCCGAGTGGAATATGTGCTCTTCCTGTAGAACAGGCTTCAGAAACCACGGCCAGTCCAAGTTCTCGACATGGGCCCTACCATCCAACCCTGCCTCCCTTACAAATGTCTTATTTCTCTGTAGCTTTTCATCACTATTTTTTTAACTCCAGTTTTGGAAAACCCTGGTTTCCACTGATTTTCCTTTGGCGTAAGCAAGTAGATTATATCTGATCTTGCCAAAAAAAAAAAGTGAGATTTAACGTGGGTCATCTGACTCCACATCAAAGAGGACCTCAGTTGATACATGTTGTAACATTATATAAAACATTATTCAAGATACTACATATACTGAATTAGTTTCAAATGAGGTTTAGTTTATATGGTCACACTGTTAGATCAGGGAGTAGGACATACTGTATGTGGTGTAATCAAGTTCACATCACAGACTGCAACTCTAGCTACCGTACAGGCAACTGAACAGCAAATATTCCCAATTTTGTTTCGTAATTTGCACATTTTGATGAGTTTTAAATGTGAATTAAGGTGAATAGTGAATACTGAATGATTTTTTTTCATTTTCCAAGTTGGACGGATATAAAATAAGCTATAGCTTTAACAAAGGCCACATTTTATGTCTTTATGTTCTGGGTATGTTCACTTATTTACACATAGGAAACCAACAACATATTCGTTTTTTATATAGATCAGGTGTCCGTAACCCAATTTGAGCTCATTTTGTACAGGCCAGCACCTGAAGCACTGTTGTAGTTGCATAGCTGTAGTTGCTAATACACTGCAGATCGGCCATCGCTGCCAACAGTGGTTGGTCAAGCGACCTTCGGTTTGTCGTAACTTCGTTTTTGCCATCAGAATGAAGAGGGAGACCAGTTCAGAGTATAAGCTTTTGTTCTTAGGACCGCGGTTCTCTGTGACCCTGGTCTCAATCGTGTCTCCAGCTGCATTGTTTTTTGTAGGCCCAGCGTCCTGCTCCTTCTGGCCCATGTGGTACACCTGGTCAGTCGTAATTCTCTGGGTGGACAGTGGTTCTCGAATTGAAGTTTCTAAGATAAGTCGCAGGGTCTCCTAAGCCAGCTATGTGAAGCCCTGACCTTCCCGCAAGCTCTGCAACATTCTTTGGGCCATCTGTCTCACGAACTTTTAACCGACGCTATAGTATGTAAAAATATTTACAACAGGTTATATGTGTGTACAGATCGATTTGTTGAGATCTGAATGAATCTTGACTAAAGACCAGTGACACCAACACTGCTCCTGGAGGTACACCTTCATATACAAACCTTAGCTCCAACACTAACTCAACCCACTGGTTATTGTCTTCAGAAGTTCTTAGTTAGCTAAATCTGATTTCTGGTTGGAGACAAGGAAAGACGTTTCTGGTTGGAAAAGAAATAAACAGGAGGAGGGTTGGTGACCACTTTATTGGTGTTTCTCCAGCAAAGTTACTGAGGAGAATCTCTACAGAATGCTTGTTGAACCTGAGCTAACCCACTGGCTGCTCCGTTCCCGCAGTGAGGCTGAGCCGAGCTCTACGGAAATAGATCTTGAAGGTCGCATAAAAACAATTACTATACGCGCCGTCCTAAAGGGCACCGGTACCGTCTGAGGGCAAAAGGGCAGTAGCTCCAGCCCCCCAGGCATATCTGCGTAGCGATCAAAGTACAGTATAAGATATTACAAAACAAAACTACTACTATGAGGGATTTGGTTTGAGGCCACGCAGAGTACGTAAGCCCTCAGTTTACTTTGCCAACCTGTTGGCCAAAACTATGACTCTCTGGGTCAGCGCGAGCAAGATAAGCTGTTGTTTATGTGTACACACTGCAGCGTGGACCAAGAAGTGCTGTGTTTTTAGTAGACCCGATGAAATACCCTGTAATGCCTAAGGAGACAGAAGGGGCGGGGTGGGGGGGTCTTTTCAGGACGAGGCTTTGTTTACGGAGAGATGTCAAAAAAGCTCAAGGAGACTTCACATCACTAAACATAATTCCCCCTCCCTCGCCCACCTGTTATCTCAGCCGTGATCCTGAGAGGGGATGAGAAAGTGCTGAGCTGTGGTGTATTTAAAAGCACAGTCCTTAGCCATCCCTGCTAGACAAGCCAGCAAACCCTGAAGTTAGTTACTCTTATTTTTGGTTACGACACTCCAAGTTTCTCTGGTACTCCAGGCCTCCACCACAGGCAAGCATCTCTGGACGTCCGCCTGCGGTGCGCCTAAGTCAGATTCAAGCCTGCCAGATTCCGGTGTGCGTATCTCCAGTTCCCTGAAGACTAGCAGTGTGACCCAGGGATCATTTGAAGAGGCCGTGTGTTGACTTTGGCTTTATAACAGACTTTTAAAGTTTTAAGTCATTAGTTAGTCAACATTGACTCCACTTTTTTTCATAATCTCACAGTAGGCTTTCAAAAATCTGAAAAACACCTAGTTTGAATGCAATTCCCTAAAGCTTTCGTTGCTTGTTAGCTACTTTAGCCTCATAGCTCTGAAGCAAACTTGTGGATTATGTAATAATTGAGTAATGTTGTTTATAAGGCCAGTATGAACTGCAGTAATGCATATGCTTCTGTTTTTCTAGTGTTGCATATGGTAGCAAAATCTCGTACCACCAATATGGTACCTTCACAGAAGGATTTGAACTTTCCTGTTCTGTTTAGATTCTGTTTAAAAAAAAAAAAGCATCAGAAATGGAGATAAAACATTCTGTTCCGACAGCAGCGGTCCGTCCCTGGCCACATTAAGTACTAATGGCAGGTGTTTAGCATCAATAGCCATTTCCCCCTTTCCGAAATGAGCCACATTAGCGAGCATGTTAAACTAGATGGCAATTAATTGCACTGCTTTATGGGGGTAAGGCGATTTTACCCTTTCATTGTTATAGACCTGAGCGGGCAGATGAGTGTAAAGGACAGTGATTAGGGCTTTTACGCTATGCTCATTAATGGGGCTCAATTGAAAATAATCTCCAGTCCTGTGAGGGTTCGGGAGGTGTTGTTTGCGCCGTCATCAGGGACTGACGTTCATTTAGTGGACACAGCTGAAACACTTTTCTCACAGCGCGGTTCGTCACAGTGTTCCAGCGCGATTACATGCTTTCACATTACCCTGAAGTTTAACTTCCTATTGCCCATTTTAGTCTCCGCCCACCCTCGTCTTGTGCCTGAGGCAGGTTGACCGGTGTTCCTAGGAAACCGCTTCAAGATAATAACTGGGCACCAGCTGAACTGAACTGAGTCGAATGATTCCAACTGCATTGCCAACTGAGCCTATGGTTAGGAGATCACATGTCAGATCCCTTGCAACACCACCTGTTGTCAGGAGTCCAGCAGATTCCATCCAACAAAGTCCAGAGAAGGTCCTCCATCTTCACCATGACCCAGCATGATGCCAGCCATCTGTTAGCTGAAGCATTTAGCAGTTAATGTTCTTCTCCAAACATGTTGAGTTGTCCAAAGATACAGAGGAGCTTCATTTGTCTCAGAGAAAGTAGATGCTGGCCTTCTCCCTCCTATCTTGGTAGCATCGTGTGGAAACCTGAACATAATGGGAAGCCTAGCCAGCAGATGGGAATCAGCCATGACTTCAGTTGCCGATTAAAGACACAAAAGACACAAAACCCGCCAAGAGAAACATTTACTGGGACACAAATGGTCATAGCAATGCAGCAGTGGTTGATTTGTGGGCCTAATGTTAGCATTATACGCTAATCTTTCATATTGCTGGCACAAGAACCTCTGGAATTGAAACAAATAGCACTGAAAGATGAGCGTCACCTCAGCCGGCCCAGCTACAGCCGTCTGTTAAAGCTGTGATGCAACCACACGCCTCTGTAAGAGGATGCTGGACCGAAATCTGCACACCAGCCGGCCACCAGGGCTAAGCTCTTAGCCAAGCAAATCCCTCGTTTTATATTTCCTCCCATCCCGAGCCGGGATGGAGAGCATGCAAGGACACGTAAGCGTGTTTGTCCCTCGGCTGAACCTCCAACATTACGACATCCAAAATGTATGACGTCCACGTACATTATGTATCAGCTAAGGTTCGGCTTGACGTGCAGTGGGATGAGGCGAGTTAAATCCCGTTATCCTCTTTTTTTCTGATGAGATCAGATAGAATCTACTAGCTTACATCAAAGGAAAAAAACAGGAGGTTCCAAAATTAGAGTTAAAAAAAATATATTAAGGGCTGTAGATAAAAGAAGACTCCTAACAACCACCCGGAAGATGTGGTAGACCTACCAAAACGTACAAGATAAACAATACCTTCATCTTTGAGAGATTTGAGGAGAACATCAAGCTCCACTCTTGCTGTGTTGTTGTCCATCCTTCCACCGTGAGAAGACATCCACGCTGAGCAAAAAACATATAGACACATCAAACAAAGAAGGTTCTCGTGGTCTAAGAATAATGGACTGACCACCCCAGAGTCCAGAACCTCAACATCACTGAATGTGTTTGGGTTTATTTGGTTGGCGAGAAGCAAAAAATGAACCAACTTTCTTTGAGAAACTGAAAGTCCTGAAAAGAATAGAAGCTGCCATGAAGATTGAACACAGTTATTGAGGTTTAAGTATGTTTTCTGCTTTTTTCATGATGCTAACAAATGAAGAACTCGTAGATGATGGTTGTTTTAACCGGAGATTAAGTGTACGAAGGGTGGATGGTTGCACAAGACTGTAGGCATGTTAAAATCTCTGAATCATCCGGGGTTTTTTCATAGAGCTGGAAATGTGGGAATGGTGTCAGAACTAGTTGTCCAGGGACACCACTCATTCCAGCTTCAGGTTGGAGCTTCCAGACAGGCCCGGAAGTCTGGGCTTCTCTTTGTTTCTCAATGTAGAAAACAAGACGTATGTAGATGCTGTCTTAATGTTGATGACAACAGCATCGATTTGATGTTGATTTACTAAACACTAGTAAACCCTGGCCATCTCCCAAACTGCTCCCTTTGTGTTGTTTATCACTCAGATGGAGAGAACAAAGAGGTTTGAAGAGAAAGAGGTGGTAGAGGAGGAATTAAGGGATGGGTGGAAAGCAGTAATTAAAGCCAGAGAGGAGCAGCAGCACACGCATGTTAACTGAATCACTAAATCTATATTTTACCTGGACCGAGGTCTCTCACTATCACTCTCTCATCCTCTTTCTCTCTATCTGTATATGTATGTGTATATATATATATATATGTATTTACAATACATATAATATAGTATAGGTGGTGGGTCATTCTCAGCACTGCAGTGACGCTGATGTGGTGGTGGTGTGTTAGTGTGTGTTGTGCTGGTGTGAGTGGATCAGACACAGCAGTGCTGCTGCTGGAGTGTTTAAACACTGTGTCCACTCACTGTCCACTCTATTAGACACTCCTACTACTTGCTGGTCCACCTTGTAGATGTAAAGTCAGAATCAGTAGCTCATCTGCTGCTGCACAGTTTGTGTTCTCTAGTCCTTCATCAGTGGACACAGGACGCCGCCCACAGGACACTGCTGTCTGGATAGTTTTGGTTGGTTGGAAGAATTTATATATATATATATATATATATATATTCGCTGTATCACTCACTCATGCACAAAGCAGGGCTTCTGAGCATAGACTCAAACTCGGGCGTATAGCAGGAGGTCCTGAGAGAGAGAGAGCTTCCCAGATTAATCTGCACCTGTTTATATCTCTCTCATTCCCGTCTCGTACGGGGGATGATGACTCAGCCTCATTCGCCTCAGAGATGTTTCCTCTGCCTGTGAGCGTCCCGCCGCGGCCTGCTGCACCTGCACTCCTCCCTCATGCTAATCAGGGAACCGCAGCACGGGGAAGCCCCGAACGCACCAGCACAAAGAGCCAAACAGAGAAAGATACGGCTTTATTTTCAACCTGCAGCTGACGTCAAATTCACCAGAGCTTCTAGTTAGTATGCAGGATTCTGAGTGGTTAGGATGCAGGATTCTGAGTGGTTAGTATGCAGGATTCTGAGTGGTTAGGATGCAGGATTCTGAGTGGTTAGTATGCAGGATTCTGAGTGGTTAGGATGCAGGATTCTGAGTGGTTAGGATGCAGGATTCTGAGTGGTTAGGATGCAGGATTCTGAGTGGTTAGGATGCAGGATTCTGAGTGGTTAGTATGCAGGATTCTGAGTGGTTAGTATGCAGGATTCTGAGTGGTTAGGATGCAGGATTCTGAGTGGTTAGTATGCAGGATTCTGAGTGGTTTGGATGCAGGATTCTGAGTGGTTAGGATGCAGGATTCTGAGTGGTTAGGATGCAGGATTCTGAGTGGTTAGTATGCAGGATTCTGAGTGGTTAGGATGCAGGATTCTGAGTAGTTAGGATGCAGGATTCTGAATGGTTAGTATGCAGGATTCTGAGTGGTTAGTATGCAGGATTCTGAGTGGTTAGGATGCAGGATTCTGAGTGGTTAGGATGCAGGATTCTGAGTGGTTAGTATGCAGGATTCTGAGTGGTTAGGATGCAGGATTCTGAGTGGTTAGTATGCAGGATTCTGAGTGGTTGGGATGCAGGATTCTGAGTGGTTAGTATGCAGGATTCTGAGTGGTTATTATGCAGGATTCTGAGTGGTTAGGATGCAGGATTCTGAGTGGTTAGTATGCAGGATTCTGAGTGGTTAGTATGCAGAGTTTTGAATGGTTAGTATGCAGGATTCTGAGTGGTTAGGATGCAGGATTCTGAGTGGTTAGGATGCAGGATTCTGAGTGGTTAGTATGCAGGATTCTGAGTGGTTTGTTTGCAGGATTCTGAGTAGTTAGTATGCAGGATTCTGAGTAGTTAGTATGCAGGATTCTGAGTGGTTAGTATGCAGGATTCTGAGTGGTTAGTATGCAGGGTTCTGAATGGTTAGTATGCAGGATTCTGAATGGTTAGTATGCAGGATTCTGAGTGGTTAGGATGCAGGATTCTGAATGGTTAGGATGCAGGATTCTGAGTGGTTAGTATGCAGGATTCTGAGTGTTTAGGATGCAGGATTCTGAGTGGTTAGTATGCAGGATTCTGAGTGGTTAGAATGCAGGGTTCTGAGTGGTTAGGATGCAGGATTCTGAGTGGTTAGTATGCAGGATTCTGAATGGTTAGGATGCAGGATTCTGAGTGTTTAGGATGCAGGATTCTGAGTGGTTAGTATGCAGGATTCTGAATGGTTAGGATGCAGGATTCTGAGTGGTTAGTATGCAGGATTCTGAATGGTTAGGATGCAGGATTCTGAGTGGTTAGTATGCAGGATTCTGAGTGTTTAGGATGCAGGATTCTGAGTGGTTAGTATGCAGGATTCGTAGTGGTTAGGATGCAGGATTCTGAGCGGTTAGGATGCAGGATTCTAAGTGGTTAGTATACAAGATTCTGAATGGTTCGTATGCAGGATTCTGAGTGGT
Organism: Megaleporinus macrocephalus; assembly: GCA_021613375.1. Classification (NCBI taxonomy): domain Eukaryota; kingdom Metazoa; phylum Chordata; class Actinopteri; order Characiformes; family Anostomidae; genus Megaleporinus; species Megaleporinus macrocephalus. The sequence continues at coordinate 30,536,973 of CM038725.1, read as the reverse complement.
TAGTATGCAGGGTTCTGAGTGGTTAGTATACAGGATTCTGAATGGTTAGTATGCAGGGTTCTGAATGGTTAGTATGCAGGGTTCTGAGTGGTTAGGATGCAGGATTCTGAATGGTTAGTATGCAGGGTTCTGAATGGTTAGTATGCAGGATTCTGAGTGGTTAGTATGCAGGATTCTGAGTGGTTAGTATGCAGGGTTCTGAGTGGTTAGTGTGCAGGGTTCTGAGTGGTTAGTATGCAGGGTTCTGAGTGGTTAGGATGCAGGATTCTGAATGGTTAGTATGCAGGGTTCTGAATGGTTAGTATGCAGGGTTCTGAGTGGTTAGGATGCAGGATTCTGAATGGTTAGTATGCAGGGTTCTGAATGGTTAGTATGCAGGGTTCTTAGTGGTTAGGTTGCAGCTTTCTGAATGGTTAGTATGCAGGGTTCTGAATGGTTAGTATGTAGGGTTCTGAGTGGTTAGGATGCAGGATTCTGAGTGGTTAGGATGCAGGATTCTGAGTGGTTAGGATGCAGGATTCCGAGGGGTTAGCATGCAGGATTCTGAGTGGTTAGTATGCAGGATTCTGAGTGGTTAGTATGCAGGATTCTGAGTGGTTAGGATGCAGGATTCTGAGTCGTTAGTATGCAGGATTCTAAGTGGTTAGGATGCAGGATTCTAAGTGGTTAGTATGCAGGATTCTGAGTGTTTAGGATGCAGGATTCTGAGTGGTTAGGATGCAGGATTCTGAGTGATTAGTATGCAGGATTCAGAGTAGTTAGGATACAGGATTCTGAGTGGTTAGTATGCAGGATTCCAAGTGGTTAGTATGCAGGATTCTGAATGGTTAGGATGCAGGATTCTGAGTGATTAGTATGCAGGATTCAGAGTAGTTAGGATGCTGGATTCTAAGTGGTTAGTATGCAGGATTCTGAATGGTTAGTATGCAGGATTCTGAGTGGTTAGTAAGCAGGATTCTGAGTGGTTAGAATGCAGGATTCTGAGTGGTTAGGATGCAGGATTCTAAGTGGTTAGTATGCAAGGTTCTGAGTGGTTAGTATGCAGGATTCTGAGTGATTCATATGCAGGATTCTAAGTGGTTAGTATGCAGGATTCCGACGGTTTAGCATGCAGGATTCTGAGTGGTTAGTATGCAGGATTCTGAGTGGTTAGGATGCAGGATTCTGAGTGGTTAGGATGCAGGATTCTGAGTGGTTAGTATGCAGGATTCTGAGTGGTTAGGATGCAGGATTCTGAGTCGTTAGTATGCAGGATTCTGAGTGGTTAGGATGCTGGATTCTGAGTGGTTAGTATGCAGGATTCTGAGTGGTTAGGATGCAGGATTCTGAGTCGTTAGTATGCAGGATTCTAAGTGGTTAGGATGCAGGATTCTAAGTGGTTAGTATGCAGGATTCTGAGTGGTTAGGATGCAGGATTCTGAATGGTTAGTATGTAGGGTTCTGAGTGGTTAGGATGCAGGATTCTGAGTGGTTAGGATGCAGGATTCCGAGGGGTTAGCATGCAGGATTCTGAGTGGTTAGTATGCAGGATTCTGAGTGGTTAGTATGCAGGATTCTGAGTGGTTAGGATGCAGGATTCTGAGTCGTTAGTATGCAGGATTCTAAGTGGTTAGGATGCAGGATTCTAAGTGGTTAGTATGCAGGATTCTGAGTGTTTAGGATGCAGGATTCTGAGTGGTTAGGATGCAGGATTCTGAGTGATTAGTATGCAGGATTCAGAGTAGTTAGGATACAGGATTCTGAGTGGTTAGTATGCAGGATTCCAAGTGGTTAGTATGCAGGATTCTGAATGGTTAGGATGCAGGATTCTGAGTGATTAGTATGCAGGATTCAGAGTAGTTAGGATGCTGGATTCTAAGTGGTTAGTATGCAGGATTCTGAATGGTTAGTATGCAGGATTCTGAGTGGTTAGTAAGCAGGATTCTGAGTGGTTAGAATGCAGGATTCTGAGTGGTTAGGATGCAGGATTCTAAGTGGTTAGTATGCAAGGTTCTGAGTGGTTAGTATGCAGGATTCTGAGTGATTCATATGCAGGATTCTAAGTGGTTAGTATGCAGGATTCCGACGGTTTAGCATGCAGGATTCTGAGTGGTTAGTATGCAGGATTCTGAGTGGTTAGGATGCAGGATTCTGAGTGGTTAGGATGCAGGATTCTGAGTGGTTAGTATGCAGGATTCTGAGTGGTTAGGATGCAGGATTCTGAGTCGTTAGTATGCAGGATTCTGAGTGGTTAGGATGCTGGATTCTGAGTGGTTAGTATGCAGGATTCTGAGTGGTTAGGATGCAGGATTCTGAGTCGTTAGTATGCAGGATTCTAAGTGGTTAGGATGCAGGATTCTAAGTGGTTAGTATGCAGGATTCTGAGTGGTTAGGATGCAGGATTCTAAGTGGTTAGGATGCAGGATTCTGAGTGATTAGTATGCAGGATTCAGAGTAGTTAGGATGCAGGATTCTGAGTGGTTAGTATGCAGGATTCTAAGTGGTTAGTATGCAGGATTCTGAATGGTTAGGATGCAGGATTCTGAGTGATTAGTATGCAGGATTCTGAGTGGTTAGTATGCAGGATTCTGAGTGGTTAGGATGCAGGATTGTGAGTGGTTAGGATGCAGGATTCTAAGTGGTTAGTATGCAGGATTCTGAATGGTTAGAATGCAGGATTCTGAATGGTTAGGATGCAGGATTCGTAGTGGTTAGGATGTAGGATTCTGAGCGGTTAGAATGCAGGATTCTGAGTGGTTAGGATGCAGGATTCTGAGTGGTTAGTATGCAGGGTTCTGAGTGGTTAGTATGCAGGATTCTGAGTGGTTAGTAAGCAGGATTCTGAGTGGTTAGAATGCAGGATTCTGAGTGGTTAGGATGCAGGATTCTAAGTGGTTAGTATGCAGGGTTCTGAGTGGTTAGTATGCAGGATTCTGAGTGATTCATATGCAGGATTCTAAGTGGTTAGTATGCAGGATTCCGACGGGTTAGCATGCAGGATTCTGAGTGGTTAGTATGCAGGATTCTGAGTGGTTAGGATGCAGGATTCTGAGTGGTTAGGATGCAGGATTCTGAGTGGTTAGTATGCAGGATTCTGAGTGGTTAGTATGCAGGATTCTGATTCGTTAGTATACAGGATTCTGAGTGGTTAGGATGCTGGATTCTGAGTGGTTAGTATGCAGGATTCTGAGTGGTTAGGATGCAGGATTCTGAGTCGTTAGTATGCAGGATTCTAAGTGGTTAGGATGCAGGATTCTAAGTGGTTAGTATGCAGGATTCTGAGTGGTTAGGATGCAGGATTCTAAGTGGTTAGGATGCAGGATTCTGAATGATTAGTATGCAGGATTCAGAGTAGTTAGGATGCAGGATTCTGAGTGGTTAGTATGCAGGATTCTAAGTGGTTAGTATGCAGGATTCTGAAAGGTTAGGATGCAGGATTCTGAGTGATTAGTATGCAGGATTCTAAGTGGTTAGTATGCAGGATTCTGAGTGGTTAGGATGCAGGATTCTGAGTGGTTAGGATGCAGGATTCTAAGTGATTAGTATGCAGGATTCGTAGTGGTTAGGATGCAGGATTCTGAGTGGTTAGGATGCAGGATTCTGAGTGGTTAGTATGCACGATTCTGAGTGGTTATTATGCAGGATTCTGTGTGGTTAGGATGTAGGATTCTGAGTGGTTAGGATGCAGGATTCTGAGTGGTTAGGATGCAGGATTCTGAGCGGTTAGTATGCAGGATTCTGAGTGGTTAGTATGCAGGATTCTGAGTAGTTAGTATGCAGGATTCTTAGTGGTTAGGATGCAGGATTCTGATCGGTTAGTATGCAGGATTCTGAGCGGTTAGTATGCAGGATTCTGAGTGGTTAGTATGCAGGATTCTGAGTAGTTAGTAAGCAGGATTCTGAGTGGTTGAGATGCAGGATTCTGAGTGGTTAGTATGCAGGATTCTGAGTGGTTAGTATGCAGGATTCTGAGTGGTTAGTATGCAGGATTCTGAGTGGTTAGTATGCAGGATTCCGAGGGGTTAGCATGCAGGATTCTGAGTGGTTAGTATGCAGGGTTTTGAATGGTTAGTATGCAGGGTTCTGAGTGGTTAGGATGCAGGATTCTGAGTGGTTAGGATGCAGGATTCTGAGTGGTTAGTATGCAGGATTCCGAGGGGTTAGTATGCAGGATTCTGAGTGGTTAGTATGCAAGATTCTAAGTGGTTAGTATGCAGGATTCTGAATGGTTAGGATGCAGGATTCTGTGTGGTTAGTATGCAGGATTCTGAGTGGTTAGTATGCAGGATTCTGAGTGGTTAGTATGCAGGATTCTGAATGGTTAGTATGCAGGATTCTGAGTGGTTAGGATGCAGGATTCTGAGTGGTTAGGATGCAGGATTCTAAGTGGTTAGTATGCAGGGTTCTGAGTGGTTAGTATGCAGGATTCTGAGTGATTCGTATGCAGGATTCTAAGTGGTTAGTATGCAGGGTTCTGAGTGGTTAGTATGCAGGATTCTGAGTGGTTAGTATGCAGGATTCTGAGTGGTTAGTATGCAGGATTCTGAATGGTTAGTATGCAGGATTCTGAGTGGTTAGTATGCAGGATTCTGAGTCGTTAGTATGCAGGATTCTAAGTGGTTAGGATGCAGGATTCTAAGTGGTTAGTATGCAGGATTCTGAGTGGTTAGGATGCAGGATTCTAAGTGGTTAGGATGCAGGATTCTGAGTGATTAGTATGCAGGATTCAGAGTAGTTAGGATGCAGGATTCTGAGTGGTTAGTATGCAGGATTCTGAATGGTTAGGATGCAGGATTCTGAGTGATTAGTATGCAGGATTCTAAGTGGTTAGGATGCAGGATTCTGAGTGGTTAGGATGCAGGATTCTGAGTGGTTAGGATGCAGGATTCTATGTGATTAGTATGCAGGATTCATAGTAGTTAGGATGCAGGATTCTAAGTGGTTAGTATGCAGGATTCTGAATGGTTAGAATGCAGGATTCTGAATGGTTAGGATGCAGGATTCTGAGTGGTTAGTATGCAGGATTCTGAGTGGTTAGTAAGCAGGATTCTGAGTGGTTAGTATGCAGGATTCTGAGTGGTTAGTATGCAGGATTCTGAGTGGTTAGGATGCAGGATTCTGAGTGGTTAGGATGCAGGATTCTGAGTGGTTAGAATGCAGGATTCTGAGTGGTTAGGATGCAGGATTCTGAGTGGTTAGTATGCAGGGTTCTGAGTGGTTAGGATGCAGGATTCTGAGTGGTTCGTATGCAGGATTCTGAGTGGTTAGTATGCAGGATTCTGAGTGGTTAGAATGCAGGATTCTGAGTGGTTAGGATGCAGGATTCTGAGTGGTTAGGATGCAGGATTCTGAGTGGTTAGGATGCAGGATTCTGAGTGGTTAGTATGCAGGGTTCTGAGTGGTTAGTATGCAGGATTCTGAGTGGTTCGTATGCAGGATTCTAAGTGGTTAGTATGCAGGATTCTGAGTGGTTAGGATGCAGGATTCTGAGTGGTTAGTATGCAGGATTCCGAGGGGTTAGTATGCAGGATTCTGAGTGGTTAGTATGCAAGATTCTAAGTGGTTAGTATGCAGGATTCTGAATGGTTAGGATGCAGGATTCTGTGTGGTTAGTATGCAGGATTCTGAGTGGTTAGTATGCAGGATTCTGAGTGGTTAGTATGCAGGATTCTGAATGGTTAGTATGCAGGATTCTGAGTGGTTAGGATGCAGGATTCTGAGTGGTTAGGATGCAGGATTCTAAGTGGTTAGTATGCAGGGTTCTGAGTGGTTAGTATGCAGGATTCTGAGTGATTCGTATGCAGGATTCTAAGTGGTTAGTATGCAGGGTTCTGAGTGGTTAGTATGCAGGATTCTGAGTGGTTAGTATGCAGGATTCTGAGTGGTTAGTATGCAGGATTCTGAATGGTTAGTATGCAGGATTCTGAGTGGTTAGTATGCAGGATTCTGAGTCGTTAGTATGCAGGATTCTAAGTGGTTAGGATGCAGGATTCTAAGTGGTTAGTATGCAGGATTCTGAGTGGTTAGGATGCAGGATTCTAAGTGGTTAGGATGCAGGATTCTGAGTGATTAGTATGCAGGATTCAGAGTAGTTATGATGCAGGATTCTGAGTGGTTAGTATGCAGGATTCTGAATGGTTAGGATGCAGGATTCTGAGTGATTAGTATGCAGGATTCTAAGTGGTTAGGATGCAGGATTCTGAGTGGTTAGGATGCAGGATTCTGAGTGGTTAGGATGCAGGATTCTATGTGATTAGTATGCAGGATTCATAGTAGTTAGGATGCAGGATTCTAAGTGGTTAGTATGCAGGATTCTGAATGGTTAGAATGCAGGATTCTGAATGGTTAGGATGCAGGATTCTGAGTGGTTAGTAAGCAGGATTCTGAGTGGTTAGTATGCAGGATTCTGAGTGGTTAGTATGCAGGATTCTGAGTGGTTAGGATGCAGGATTCTGAGTGGTTAGGATGCAGGATTCTGAGTGGTTAGGATGCACGATTCTGAGTGGTTAGTATGCAGGGTTCTGAGTGGTTAGTATGCAGGATTCTGAGTGGTTCGTATGCAGGATTCTGAGTGGTTAGTATGCAGGATTCTGAGTGGTTAGAATGCAGGATTCTGAGTGGTTAGGATGCAGGATTCTGAGTGGTTAGGATGCAGGATTCTGAGTGGTTAGGATGCAGGATTCTGAGTGGTTAGTATGCAGGGTTCTGAGTGGTTAGTATGCAGGATTCTGAGTGGTTCGTATGCAGGATTCTAAGTGGTTAGTATGCAGGATTCTGAGTGGTTACTATGCAGGATTCTGAGTGGTTAGTATGCAGGATTCTGAGAGGTTAGGATGCAGGATTCTGAGTGGTTAGGATGCAGGATTCGTAGTGGTTAGGATGCAGGATTCGTAGTGGTTAGGATGCAGGATTCTGAGCGGTTAGGATGCAGGATTCTGAGTGGTTAGTATGCAGGATTCTGAGTAGTTAGTATGCAGGATTCTGAGTGGTTAGGATGCAGGATTCTGAGCGGTTAGTATGCAGGATTCTGAGTGGTTAGTATGCAGGATTCTGAGTGGTTAGTATGCAGGATTCTGAGTAGTTAGTATGCAGGATTCTGAGTGGTTGAGATGCAGGATTCTGAGTGGTTAGTATGCAGGATTCTGAGTGGTTAGTATGCAGGATTCTGAGTGGTTAGTATGTAGGATTCTGAGTGGTTAGTATGCAGGATTCTGAGTGGTTAGTATGCAGGGTTCTGAGTGGTTAGTGTGCAGGGTTCTGAATGGTTAGTATGCAGGGTTCTGAGTGGTTAGGATTCAGGATTCTGAATGGTTAGTATGCAGGGTTCTGAATGGTTAGTATGCAGGGTTCTGAGTGGTTAGGATGCAGGATTCTGAATGGTTAGTATGCAGGGTTCTGAATGGTTAGTATGCAGGGTTCTTAATGGTTAGGATGCAGCATTCTGAATGGTTAGTATGCAGGGTTCTGAATGGTTAGTATGCAGGGTTCTGAGTGGTTAGTATGCAGGATTCTGACTTGTTAGGATGCAGGATTCTGAGTGGTTAGGATGCAGTATTCTGAGTGGTTAGGATGCAGGATTCCGAGGGGTTAGTATGCAGGATTCTGAGTGGTTAGTATGCAGGATTCTGAGTGGTTAGGATGCAGGATTCTGAGTGGTTAGAATGCAGGAATCTGAGTGGTTAGTATGCAGGATTCTGAGTGGTTAGGATGCAGGATTCTGAGTGGTTAGTATGCAGGATTCTGAGTGGTTAGGATGCAGGATTCTGAGTGGTTAGAATGCAGGATTCTATGTGGTTAGTATGCAGGATTCTGAGTGGTTAGGATGCAGGATTCTGAGTGATTAGTATGCAGTATTCTGAGTGGTTAGTATGCAGGATTCTGAGTGGTTAGGATGCAGGATTCTGAGTGGTTAGAATGCAGGATTCTGAGTGGTTAGGATGCAGGATTCTGAGTGATTAGTATGCAGTATTCTGAGTGGTTAGTATGCAGGATTCTGAGTGGTTAGGATGCAGGATTCTAAGTGGTTAGTATGCAGGATTCTGAGTGGTTAGTATGCAGGATTTTGAATGGTTAGGATGTAGGATTCCGAGGGGTTAGCATGCAGGATTCCGAGGGGTTAGCATGCAGGATTCTGAGTGGTTAGTATGCAGGATTCTGAGTGGTTAGAATGCAGGATTCTGAGTGGTTAGGATGCAGGATTCTAAGTGGTTAGTATGCAGGGTTCTGAGTGGTTAGTATGCAGGATTTTGAATGGTTAGGATGTAGGATTCTGAGTGGTTAGTATGCAGGGTTTTGAATGGTTAGTATGCAGGATTCTGAATGGTTAGTATGCAGGATTCTGAGTGGTTAGGATGCAGGATTCTGTGTGGTTAGAATGCAGGGTTCTGAGTGGTTAGGATGCAGGATTCTGAGTGGTCAGGACGCAGGATTCTGAGTTGCTAGGATGCAGGATTCTGAGTGGTTAGGATGCAGGATTCTGAGTGGTTAGGATGCAGGATTCGTAGTGGTTAGGATGCAGGATTCTGAGTGATTAGTATGCAGGATTCTGAGTGATTAGTATGCAGGATTCTGAGTGGTTAGGATGCAGGATTCTGAGTGGTTAGTATGCAGGATTCTGAGTGGTTAGTATGCAGGATTCTGAGTGGTTAGGATGTAGGATTCTGAGTGGTTAGTATGCAGGATTCTGAGTGGTTAGGATGTAGGATTCTGAGTGGTTAGTATGCAGGATTCGGAGTGGTTAGGATGTAGGATTCTGAGTGATTAGTATGCAGGATTCTGAGTGGTTAGGATGTAGGATTCTGAGTGGTTAGTATGCAGGATTCGGAGTGGTTAGGATGCAGGATTCGGAGTGGTTAGTATGAAGGAGTGGTTAGTATGAAGGATTTGGAGCTGCTAGGTTGAAGGAGTGGTTAGGACGCAGAGTAGTTTGATATAAAATGCTCGGTGGTTCTTGTTCATGTTCTAAGGGAGGTTCTTCTTTTAAGGCTTGGTTCCTCTCAGAGGTTGTAGTTTTTGTCCCCTACTGAAAAGGACTGTCATACTTAACAGAAGCGGAGTGGACTGGACTGAGTGGCGGATGGTGAAAAGGAGCGGCTGTGTTTCTCAGAAGTCCGGCTTCTTTCGCGGCAAAAGACGTCTTCGATTAACTAAAGCTGAGAGCGGAGGAGATGAAGCGAGTGCATGTCTGATCTGTTTGCCTATTGTTTTCCACTGAGAAGAGGTCGATGGCGTATATGGCAGCGTTCAAGCAATACTTAATTAGAGCGAAAGATGATATTGACAGCTCCTCGGAGGAAAAGCTCTCTCTCTCTCTCTCTCTCTCGCCCGTGCTGGGAAGTTAACTAGCTGCGTTGATTGGCGTTACATTGGACATGTCCTCCCTCCTTAGCAGCTCAAGCACAGTGACTGTGGCGCGTCATTAGACTCCAGCAGGCCTCCTTTGATCGTTAGGCTTCAGAGGCTGTTCTTTCATTGTTTTCCTCTTTTTACTCCTCAGATTTATGGCCTCTATTTACCAAACCTCGCACTGAGGAGAGACACAACCGCCCTGAGACACAGAATTACAGATGCCTGAACACTTAATTACCCTGAATCTCCTCTTTGGTCGCTTGGAAAAGTTGTATTTGTCTTGTTGTTGTACGTCTGCGAGGCAAAGAACTTCTTGGATGGTTATCTAATGCAGTAGATGCTGGATTTTCCTCTGTGGGACACGTTTCTGTGTGGAACCTGATCTGGTTCTGATTTGTTTCAGCTTGACCTCATTGTGTTCAATTGCTATAATATCTAGGGATGCACCGATATCACTTTTACCTTACTGATACCGATACCAGCTTTTCAGGTATCTGCCGATACAGAGTACCGATACCAACTTTGACTTAAATGCTGGATATATGGCTATAAATCCTGATATTTATAATGTTCCACTTTTTATATATTGTATTTTTTATGTCTTATCCTGAATAATATATAATAGCCTTGAAAGAACACCATCTACTGGTTAAGTAGCTGCACATTAAAAAGTTTTAGAGTGATGAAAAAATAAAACTTGCCACAATGCACAAACACGTGCAACCATTTAGTCAATAAGCTTCATGGTATCGGTGCTCTCTATTGCCGATACCAATACTATGTGTAAGTGCCAGTATCGGCGCCAATACCGTATCGGCATCGGTGCAACACTAATAATATCCCAGGTGGTTGCTAACATATGTGATAGTCTGTGTGTAATGTGTATGAGGGCCCAGTTTGGGAACCATAGTCTTATTTTTTGGTGGTCTTTCTTCAGCCCTTTGCCATTTCTTTCTTTTCTGCTTTCTCTCCATCTCTTATTTTGTCTTCTCCCCTCTGCCATCCATCACAAAGACAGCTCTGTCTTCCCTATCCTCTTTTCTATCTCTCTGTCTCTCTCTCCTCTGTTACTTCTCTCTCCCTGGTGTCAGAATTCCCACTCCGGCTCCTTGCCGCTGAAGCGTATCTCTCACTGCTGGCTTGCTTTTCCGCGTTTGGAGATAGACGTGTCTTTGTCAGTGGTGGTGGAGGAGCAGCAGGTGCTGAAGGACTGTTTGTCCAGACAGGCTGTTTTTAGTCTTGTGCTAAATGACATTCTCACTTATTCATCACTGGATCACTCATACAGCAACATATCGTCATTGGTCAGTTATGCTGTGGTTGGGCTGTTGCAAGTGAATGGCTAGACTTTCTCCCTCAACTGTCTCAAGAGTGAAAGATCCACGTCTCCAGCCTGTGTGCTGAGGCGGCAGCAGATTGAGGACTATAACAGCATAATCACAGTACTTGATCAGTGTGTCATCATTAGAAGGAAAATAATTAGCGTTATGCCTGGATTTCTGAATAACATTCCAGACTTGACAATCGTATCTAGACATGCTTGGGTTGAATCTGTCTAGGAACGACTTAGCCGAGCTGTCAGTAAACACCTTCGCTGAATGTTCTCCGTGTAAGTGTCATTAAATTTGATATGTTAAAAGTGCTCCTTTAATGCACTCAAAAGTTGGAATCCTACTGGCTGCTTTAATGGACACTCCAAAGCTTTTTATTGCCAACAGACCGCCGTGTGTCTGCGCGACTAGATTATTCCTGAATTTTGCTGCTGAATGCCAGCTGCTGCTGTACCCCCCCATGGAGCTGGCAGGCTGCGACAGAAGAATGGCAGCTTCATCCTGCCGTGCCTTGCCAATCATTATCGCGCACTCACACACATACAAACACTACCCACCGCGCCAGCAGAGCCCACTCCTTCTCCACAAACCATCATCAGCCTCCAAGTGATCTGGAGAGACTTGACAATGCGAGAGCTCTCTCCACTCACTGCGTCCCTCATTCGTCCTCTTACTCACTTCATCTCATAAACACCTACCTTGTACTTCCACTAACTGGCCACTTTATTAGAAACACCCCCCTTGTACTTCCACTAATTGGTCACTTTATTAGAAACACCCCCCTTGTACTTCCACTCATTGGTCACTTTATTAGAAACACCCACCTTGTACTTTCCCTAATTGGCCACTTTATTAGAAACACCTCCCTTGTACTTTTATTAACTGTGCACTTTATTAGAAACACCCACCTTGTACTTCCACTCATTGGCCACTTTATTAGAAACACCCACTTTGTACGTCCACTAACTGGCCACTTTATTAGAAACACCCCCCTTGTACTTCCACTAATTGGTCACTTTATTAGAAACACCCCCCTTGTACTTCCACTCACTGGCCACTTTATAAGAAACACCCACCTTGTGCTTTTATTAACTGGCCACTTTATTAGAAACACTCACATTGTACTTTTATTAGCTGGACACTTTATTAGAAACACCCACATTGTACTTCCACTCACTGGCCACTTTATTAGAAACACCCCCCTTGTACTTCCACTAACTGGCCACTTTGTTAGAAACACCCACCTTGTACTTCCACTAACTGGTCACTTTATTAGAAACACCCACCTTGTACTTTTATTAACTGGCCACTTTATTAGAAACACCCACCTTGTACTTTCACTAACTGGCCACTTTATTAGAAACACCCACCTTGATATTCCACTCACTGGCCACTTTATTAGAAACAACTCTCTTGTACTTCCACTAAATGGCCACTTTATTAGAAACACCCACCTTGCTCTTTCACTAACTGGCCACTTTATTAGAAACACCCACCTTGTACTTCCACTCACTGGCCACTTTATTAGAAACGCCCACTTTGTACATCCACTAATTGGTCACTTTATTAGAAACACCCACCTTGCTCTTTCACTAACTGGCCACTTTATTAGAAACACCTCCCTTGTACCTCCACTAATTGGCCACTTTATTAGAAACACCCACCTTGTACTTCCACTAATTGGCCACTTTATTAGAAACACCCACCTTGTACTTCCACTAATTGGCCACTTTATTAGAAACACCCACCTTGTACTTCCACTCACTGAACACTTTATTAGAAACACCCACCTTGTACTTCCACTAATTGGCCACTTTATTAGAAACACCTCCCTTGTACTTTTATTAACTGGGCACTTTATTAGAAACACCCACCTTGTACTACCACTAATTGGCCACTTTATTAGAAACACCTCCCTTGTACTTCCACTAATTGGCCACTTTATTAGAAACACCCACCTTGTACTTCCACTCACTGGCCACTTTATTAGAAACACCCACTTTGTACGTCCACTAACTGGCCACTTTATTAGAAACACCCACCTTGTACTTCCACTCACTGGTCACTTTATTAGAAACACCCACCTTGCTCTTTCACTAACTGGCCACTTTATTAGAAACACCTCCCTTGTACTTCCACTAATTGGCCACTTTATTAGAAACACCCACCTTGTACTTCCACTCACTGAACACTTTATTAGAAACACCCACCTTGTACTTTCACTAACTGGCCACTTTATTAGAAACACCCACCTTGATATTCCACTCACTGGCCACTTTATTAGAAACACCCATATTGTACGTCCACTAACTGGCCACTTTATTAGAAACACCCCCCTTGTTCTTCCACTAATTGGTCACTTTATTAGAAACACCCACCTTGTACTTTTATTAACTGGCCACTTTATTAGAAACACCCACCTTGTACTTCCACTCACTGGTCACTTTATTAGAAACACCCACCTTGCTCTTTCACTAACTGGCCACTTTATTAGAAACACCTCCCTTGTACTTCCACTAATTGGCCACTTTATTAGAAACACCCACCTTGTATTTCCACTCACTGAACACTTTATTAGAAACACCCACCTTGTACTTTCACTAACTGGCCACTTTATTAGAAACACCCACCTTGATATTCCACTCACTGGCCACTTTATTAGAAACACCCATATTGTACGTCCACTAACTGGCCACTTTATTAGAAACACCCCCCTTGTTCTTCCACTAATTGGTCACTTTATTAGAAACACCCACCTTGTACTTTTATTAACTGGCCACTTTATTAGAAACACCCACCTTGTACTTCCACTAACTGACCACTTTATTAGAAACGCACACCTTGATATTCCACTCACTGGCCACTTTATTAGAAACACCCACTTTGTACTTCCACTAACTGGCCACTTTATTAGAAACACCCACTTTGTACTTCTACCCAGTGAACATCTAAAATCAGAATCGTATTATCTGAGTTCTTCAAATCAGAGCTGCAGACAGAACTTAACCACCAGTGAATAATATTCTTCTGGGTATGTAGGAGGGCTACTTATCTAACCTGAGATATTAGCTTTTCTTCATCATGTTTAGCTGAGTGCAGTGTGAAACTGTCCATTACTGGTACCATTTAAAACCAGTACGCTATACAGTCTACCGTCCGCTCCGTCAGGTCCTCACTGATCCTGCTATGTGATATGAGTTGAAGATCATTAACCCAAGAAATCAGATGTACTTCAAAGCTATATAAACTCCACTTCTCTGTCCGATCAGTGTGCCGCAGGGTGTCTGTAACCATGGCAACGTAAACAGCACACGGCCGCAGCTTTTCTTTTTTCTTTTTCCATTTCATGTTTAAGGTGTTATTATCGAGCTCAGCTCGGACGTTGACTCGAGGTCGGATTTCAGATAACCCAAAATGACTCCACTCACTGCAGCTAAGCTGAAGTTCACTTCTCACTCAAACTTTCAGCTCCACCTTAAAACGAGGGGTAGTCAACTGCACCTGTACATGCACCTGAATGTACCCGCTGACCTATTTAAGGTGGAATTAAAGATTAACCATGTAGAGCTCCTCATTTTGACAGACAAAGGGACAGGCTGACCGTCTTTGGTGGCCTGGGAGCGGTCAACCGTCACACTGTGATGGCATTGGCTGCCTCTAGCCACACCTTGGCTCCGCCCCTGCTACAGATTTCACATTGAAGATTAGTACTTTGCACTGGTGGCTGCATCCTTACTGTCAGTATAAAGAAGCACTGTCCTCCAGCAGCAGGTAACCGAGTGTGTGTGTGTCTGTCAGTGTGTGTGTGTGTGTCTGTCAGTGAGTGTGTGTGTGTGTGAGCGAGTTAGCTGAGGGAGGCCGGCGGCAGACTTAATGACGGGTGTAATGCATGATGCCCGTCGTTAATCTTGTGTAATTGTTTGTGAAAACGAGCCCTTCGCTCTCGGCCTGCTTTCTAAGAGACGCTACTTTAGCTAGAGCAGGTGTGCTATGAGCTTGTGTGTTAACTTACACACACACACACACACACACACACACACACACACACACACACACATACACAAAGACACCATGCTTGCAGCTGCAGGTTGCACTTAAAAAGGCCTGCATCTGTAAATGACAACTGGCCCCGGACAGTTTCTATTAATTATAAACCATTAGGAGCAGTTTGAGTCGTCCTGAAGGCCCTGCTTTCTTCTCTCACTTACCTGCTGGTTAGTTTAAATGATGTCTCGCAGCTCAGACTTCTTATATATATATATATATATATATATATATATATATGCTTGGACTGCATGTGATATACAAACAGTCTGCACACCACTGTGCACAAGTCAGAGGCCATAATTACACTCAAACACGATGTATTTATTTTTCAGCAATAGAAAAAAATCATTTATTCACCTCCCGAACTGAAAATACTGTTTTAGTCAAGGATGTAGAATTAGCATGGGCTGAAGTGACATGTCCCCACCCATATCCAACGATTATTGAATCCCCTCCAATAATTTGCCCCCCCCCGATCTGTCAACGTCTCATTAACCTAGAGGTGCAGAAAAAGTTAAATCACATTAAATCCTATCTCCCCATAACACATATGGCCATTGTGATTGGTTGTGCCTTTCCTGGCTGTCACGTGAGACTCTGTAGCCAGGTTTGGTTGTTAGCAGCACCAAAACTGGGAGGAAAGCTTTCCAGTCATATGAGACTCATCATAATTTCAGTAGTGGTAATGCTAGGCTTTGGTTTGGAACATGGTTTGGAAATTAAATTAATAACTATTCCAATTCTCTTACAGTCTACCGGAGTAGCATATCTAACTTTAGTTGAAACTCTCTGTCAGACAAAACTCCAGAGAAAAATATAGTTGGCCTACATAGGCTGTTAACATTTCTATAGGTATACATTTCATAGGTTCCCACCAATGTCAAGAGCAAATCTACACCATTGGTTTCAGTATTTAGTTTTTTCACTCTATACCATCAGTGTTTAATTAGAGTTCAGTGAGGTCCAGTTAGAGGAGATCTTCTCAGGCCAAGGTCTGGACGGTCATCATTTCTAACGTGTGTTCTGATTCAGTGGTGTATCCTGTTTACTGAAGTAGCCTAGTATCAGCATCTTATACCATCAGCTACTGAAACACCAACACATCACACATACCATTCAGTATATTTCAGTATATTTCCAGTTTAAATGCTGAACTGAATTAATTATTTATAAAACTTCAACTAACTCAGTTTCACATCTTAACCTGTTGGTTTGACTCGCTTTATTCTTTGACTCCCTTTATTTTACAACTGCTGCTTCTCACTTCGTACCTCGCCTGTGTGCACGCCACACTCCTGAATCTGCACAGATCTGATTGGCTGAGGAGCACCTTTGGTGATCTTACAAAGCACGTGATTGGTCTGCGAGTTTACTGCCCATATACCGTAAAGACTTGAAAAGTCCCGCCACTTAAAATAAACACTGCCAATATTAAATTGTTCTCAATAGTTTATCGGTTTGGGTCCGCATTGGACAACGTCTGGGTCCGGACCTGGACAGCAGTCCGCCTATTAGTGACCTCTGCTCTATAACTTTATTACAGCTTCCATTGTCTTAATAGGACATTTATTGGCTCTACTAATTAGTAACCTCAGTGTTTACACTGCAAAGATGTTCTCCAGCCTCACTGAATTCATTCAGGTTTCCAGTTGTTAAGACTGTGGTCTTTAAATGCACACTGTTCTCAACAATCTGATGATTTACATGCACACTACAAGTAATCAGATCCTTAATGTTTGGCATGCGTAAAGTACTAGTTAGTGTAGACGTTACTATGATATCAAGCAGAGTGTGAGGCAGGTCAGAGTGAGATGAGTAGCAGTAGGAGTTGCCTGAGCTGTGTTTTAGTTCTAAAATACGTTGATTTGGGAAACTTCCATCTGTTTAGTTTTTTCCATCTGTTGGTGTCCTTCATTTGCGGGAAGCCTTTATTTGCTTTAAATATTCACACAGTCAGTTTGTTTATTTAACCCTTTCCAAGCTTCTCCTTGTGGAAACAACCCAGTATTATTTACAGTTCTCATCTAATACCTGCTTTGACTGCTCAGTACTTCATTAAGCTAAATCAAGATTGCTGCTGAAGGAACTGAATAAATTCATACAATGCGTCCAGGTGAAATCTGGAACTACACTTTGTTCTTCAAACTGGAGCTCAAGATCTGATCTACAATAAGATATTCATGTTACTTTGTATTGTATGATTATTTACATCTGTTCAAATCAGATCTGCTGTTCATACTGGTGTAAATACACCTATTGATAAGATGAAGACTTTTAAACGGTCAGCTTAGGTGCTCAAGACTTTTGCTCAGTAGTGTATACTTGTCTGAACAAGTTGTTAGTGTATGTGCTGAATGTATAAAAGTTTTCCAATTGGAAATGTAATCAGATGCAAGTGTTTACATGGCAGTTATTCTTCTATTTACTGAATTATTTACAGGAGTACCTATATTGTTCAAACAGATGGTCTATTGGTCTATTCGATATATTCCATAGTCTATATATTCCAATAGTCCATTCCAATGGAGGTCTATAAATGGATATATATTCTGATCCAATTAAGCTGCTAGTTCGATTATCAGACTGCATGTGAATATGCAGTAATATTTAAATTTTCATGATCCAGATAATCTTAAACACATTTAGTAATGTTGAGGTCTGGGCTCGAGGATGGTCAGTCCATTGGTGTAAGAACACCAGCTTCTTGTTTTGGCTCAATTCCTTAAAGTTAAAGTAAAAGAAAACCTTGGATTTGTGAACACTTTGCCATAACTAGAAGTAGGTAAGGGCTAGAAACCTCACTAGAAAGAGCTCGAATTGGTCTACTTAATTATAGCAATAGTGTTTTTATGATAACTGCTAATCAAATACTACACTGGACAAGGATTAAGGATGTTCAGTGGCAATGACCTGTAATGCCGGTGTTTCTAATAAAGTGGCTAGTGTCCAGCAGGTAGTAACGTCACTGTTGACTACACCAAGGTCTGCACGTTTCACCTTTCTCAGACTTGTTTATCAAAATAAAATTTCAGCCATGGGCTTTGACCCATTCTAGATAACAACCTTGACGTCTGTCCAGAGTCTCGGAAGTGCTTTGATTGCAGTCATTTGAAACGGGTTTGTGGCGGTTTGATCTCAGCTCCTATGTGTGCAAACCTGCTGGCGGTCAGTTAGTGGACGAGGAACTCGTGTCTGCTTCCTTCTCTTAGATGTTTTTAGATGTTGGTAGCACTTCACTGGAACCCGGCAACATATCGTTTCAAAGCTATGCCATACATAATTCGAATTAAATGTTGTGATGGATGTTGTTTAGAGCTGTAATAGTGTTTATATTATGTTTAATAGTGTTGTGTTGTGATACAGTTTCAGCTAATTGTTATCGATTGAGCTCAAGTCTAGACTTTCAGCTTTAATTTCAGGGTACTGCCATCCAGATTGGGTGAACATTGTTAAAGTTACAAGCATTTTTATACATAGCTCCCATGTTTTAGTCGCTCAGAAGTAATTCAATATACTAACACAATGCGTTGCTGGGCTGCTTCAACTTCAGCATTGTTGGTCTGAGGTCAGGTAACTGACTTGGTCACTGCAGAACGTTCCGCTCCTTTGCCTTAAAAAGTCTCGGAAGCATCTGAAGCTCGTTCTAGTCTTTCTGAGCCCACCAGCACATTCTTCTGAATACATTTTCCACACCTAATGCGTTTGCCGTCTCTCTGATGGTTTTGTTGCGTAGTTTTCAATCTAATTATGGTTTGCTTCACCAGCAGTGGGCAGTGCTTGGGACTTCACATTGAGAGTTAATGTCAGATTGCAAATGCCACTCTTGAAATCAACTCTGGAACCACTTACCTGTAAGTGCACCAACATACGTCTGCCCATGAAAAGGTTTATGGCGTGGTTACGTCAATGTCAAATATTAGTATTCAGTTAAAGCAGTGCTTATAAACAGGCTTGGATTCGGTGTCATTAGCAGAGATCCTGCAACAACTCCAGTCCAGGCTGTTTCCTTTCACACTCCCACACAAACCCATGGACAAACACTCCCGGCCGGGAAGGCGAAAACAAGGTGACCGTGAAGGTGCCGTTACATGCTTGTTAACAGCTGCGCTGTACATCTTGTTTCTGCACTGTGAGACAGAAGTAGAGAGAGAGAGAGAGAGAGAGAGAGAGAGAGAGAGAGAGCTCAATCGTGGCAGTGATAGCGGCAGAGGCACTCTGAGACTGGATGAGTAAGTGATTGTATGTAAATCCCACAGAGGGCCTTCGCAGCACTCTCACAGAGATGATGGATGAAGGATTGGTGGCCGAGAGAGGGATGAGGGATGGATGGAGGGATACAGTGGAGGTGAAAGGAGGAAGAGGGTAGGACAGATGTGGTTACTTAGTGAGAGGAGAAGCAGCATATGAAGAATGGGACATGACACCAGGCTCGCGGGGGAGGGGGGATCCCAAGGCAGGCCAACCGAATCAGACACATCGACCTGGGCCGACATCCCAGCAACCTTGAGCTGCCTTTTCTAAACGGGAAACAAAGAAACAAAAGATAACTCCGTTAATGGTAGTTAATGGCGTTGTGTAATTATGATTGGGTCAATCACGAGTCACACAGTCCAGACAATTCAAACGTTTGCCCATCTAGCGCTAAGTTACCGATAACTCAGGCCAATCACAGTTGACACTGTCCGATTGTTATGTCTGACCTAAAGAGCCATTTATCTGGAGGGTCCAACACGCTTTAGAGCCCTAAATTAAATGACAGTCACAGAACTTGTAGACATTTTACGGATTAAAAAGCTAAAAAAGCTTCTTCTTTCAGCTTCAGTCCGCTTGTTAACCTGACCAGGTCTGAGTCGCTACTGAGACTCTGAGGTTCTGTCTTTCCAGCAGCTGCAGTTCCTAAAAAACGCTCAGTTATCATTCCAGAACTTTCCTTGCGAGAATAAGGAGAAGAGAATTTGGCTGCAGTTGATAAGATGAGTTACGATTCTTACACAGTTTGATGCCAGTGGGCTCTAAAGTTGGCTAGGCCAACTCTAAAGTCTGCCTTAGTCAGTTATCTCTGCCTCAGCCAGCCATCTCCGCCTCAGCTAGCTATATGTGCCTTGTTCAGCTATCTCCACCTTAGACACCTATCTACTTCAGCCAGCCATCTCCGCCTCAGCTAGCTATATGTGCCTTGTTCAGCTATCTCCACCTTAGACACCTATCTGCCTCAGTCAGCCATCTCCACCTCAGTTTGCTATCTCTGTCTTATCCAGCTATGTCCGCCTTAACCAGCTATCTCTGCCTTAGCCAGCTATCTTCACCTCAGCTAGCTATCTCTGCCTTATTCAGCTATCTACACTTCAGATAGCTATCTCTGCCTTATCTAGCTATCTGCCCCTTAACCAGCTATTTCTGCCCTAGCCAGCTATTTCCGCTTTAGCCAACTATCTGCCTCAGCCAGCCATCTCCCCCTTAATTAGCTATTTCTGCCTTAGCCAGATATCTCTGCCTTATTCAGCTATCTCCACCTCAGATAGCCATCTCCACCTCAGCTAGCTGTCTCCCACTCAGCTAGCTATCTCTGTCTTATCCAGCTATGTCCGCCTTAACCAGCTATCTCTGCCTTAGCCAGCTATCTTCACCTCAGCTAGCTATCTCTGCCTTATTTAGCTATCTCCACCTTAGATAGCTATCTCTGCCTTATCTAGTTATCTGCCCCTTAACCAGCTATCTCTGCCTTAGCCAGCTATCTCCACCTTAGCCAACTATCTGCCTCAGCCAGCCATCTCCACCTCAGCTAGCTGTCTCCACCTCAGCTAGCTATATTTGCCTTAGCCAGCTACCTCTGCCTTAGCCAGCTATCTTCACCTCAGCTAGCTATCTGTGCCTTATTTAGCTATATCCACCTCAGATAGCTATCTCTGCCTTATCTAGCTATCTGCCCCTTAGCCAGCTATCTCCGCCTTAGCCAACTATCTGCCTCAGTCAGCCATCTCCACCTCAGCTAGCTGTCTTCCCCTCAGCTAGCTACCGCTGCCTTATCCAGTTATCTCTTCCTTAGCCAGCTATCTGCACTCCAGCTAGCTATCTCTGCCAAATTCGGTCTTCTCCACCGCAGCTAGCTATCTCTGCCTTATCCAGCTATCTCTGCCCAGCCATTTCTGTCTTAGCCAGCTATCTCCACCTCAGCTAACTATCTCTGCCTTAGCTACCTATCGCTGCCTTATCCAGCTTTCTCCACCTCAGCCAGGTGGCTACAATAGCTGGCTAGCTAAGTTAACTAGCTCTAATCATTTGCTACAAGAACAAAACTGGTGCATTATAAAGTTTGCTAATGTTGCTTAATGAAAATGTGATGCCAGATTTAAACTTTGCGCCTTATATACGCTAATACCTAATATTATTTCCAAACTTGTGGGTAAAAAGACATTGTAGACATTGTTTGCAATTCTAAACACCCAAAAGAACGAATAATAAGGTACTGAGTTTTGAGTGTGTGTTACATTTTTCTGTAATTTGGCTGGTAGGCGCCACGAGTAGGCACAGAGAGGGAATCAGAGGGAAACAAAAGGCTCAGAGGGGGAAAAACAAAGTGACATGTGGGGGGATTTGGAGAAGAGAAGCCTCCCGCTCCACTAAAGGCCTGTGTGAACCCGTTACAGATGGTTCCAATACGGTATGAATAAGTGTGGATTCTACAGCTTAAACTCCTCCGTGTTTGGTTTGCTGCGCAGCGACAGGCCTGTCAGCTTAGTTGAAAGTTTTAAGGCCGTCACACGTCCTTCCTGCAACCATCCCCCTTTGAAAACCTTGCTGACTTGATGGTATATTTGACTTAAGGCGGGTTTGTACTTCACCCACAGGCATCTTCCTCTTGCTAACTCCTTGATGTGGCATCAGCATGTAGAACGCCTCCGTTCCCCTGAACCCCATTCAGATCCCGGCGCTCCTGCGCTTCCGGGGGCGATTTGTTCATCATATCTCCTGCTCGTCCTCTTCCAGGTGTCGTGTTCTTAGCACATAGCACCATCCTGACAGTTTTGCTCCCCAGCCAGCAGCAGAAGCCACGTGTGCTATAACATTAATAAGTGTTCAAGAAATTGTAGGAATTGTTTACTGTAGAAAATGACTCTTTACAGTGGTGGTAATAGGAACCACGGTCGCAGCATCTACAGCACGCATTAGCCTTTTATAAATAGAGTTTATATATATATATATATGTTGTGTTATTAATGTATTTATTTATGTATTTATTTAAATCTAAAATAAACCTTTTACATCTTAACTAGAAATACAAAAATCAATTTAATTGTAGTCCTTGAACCAAACTACAAGACTTACATTTACAAGACTTACAGCAACAAGGCTTTCAGCTACAAGACTTACAGCTACATAGACAAACAGCTATGAAGATTCATAGCTACAAGACTCCCAGCAACAAGACTTGCAGCTACAAGGTTTACAGCTACAAGACTTGCAGCTACAAGACTTACAGCTACAAGGCTTAAATCTACAAGGCTTACAGCTTCAAGACTTAAAGCTACAAGCCTTACAGCTACAAGACTTACACCTACATAGACAAACAGCTATAAAGATTCACAGCTACAAAGACTCATAGCTACAAAACTTCCAGCAATAAGACTTGCAGCTACGAGGTTTACAGCTACAAGACTTGCAGCTACAAGGTTTCCAGGTGCAAAAACTTACAGCTACAACGCTTACATCTACAAGGCTTACAGCTACAAGGTTTTCATGTGCGAAAACTTACAGCTACAAGGCTTTCAGCTACAGGACTTGCAGCTACAAGACTTACAGCTATAAAGATTCACAGCTACAAAGACTCATAGCTACAAGGCTTTCAGCTACAAGGCTTACTGCTTCAAGACTTACAGCTACAAGGCTTACAGCTACATAGACTAACAGCTTTAAAGATTCACAGCTACAAAGGCTCATAGCTACAAGGTTTACAGCTACAAGACTTGCAGCTACGAGGTTAACAGGTGCAAAAAATTACAGCTACAAGGCTTTCAACTACAGGACTTGCAGCTACAAGACTTACAGCTATAAAGATTCACAGCTACAAAGACTCATAGCTACAAAGTTTACAGCTACAAGGCTTTCAGCTACAAGGCTTACTGCTTCAAGACTTACAGCTACAAGGCTTACAGCTACATAGACAAACAGCTTTAAAGATTCACAGCTACAAAGACTCATATCTACAAGGTTTACAGCTACAAGACTTGCAGCTACGAGGGTAACAGGTGCAAAGAAATACAGCTACAAGGCTTTCAACTACAGCACTTGCAGCTACAATACTTACATCTACCAGGTTTACAGCTACAAGGCTTACAGCTACAAGGCTTACAGCTACATAGACAAACAGCTTTAAAGATTCACAGCTACAAAGACTCATATCTACAAGGTTTACAGCTACAAGACTTGCAGCTACGAGGGTAACAGGTGCAAAAAAATACAGCTACAAGGCTTTCAACTACAGCACTTGCAGCTACAATACTTACATCTACCAGGTTTACAGCTACAAGGCTTACAGCTACAAGGCTTACAGCTACATAGACAAACAGCTTTAAAGATTCACAGCTACAAAGACTCATATCTACAAGGTTACAGCTACAAGACTTGCAGCTACGAGGGTAACAGGTGCAAAGAAATACAGCTACAAGGCTTTCAACTACAGCACTTGCAGCTACAATACTTACATCTACCAGGTTTACAGCTACAAGGCTTACAGCTACAAGGCTTACAGCTACATAGACAAACAGCTTTAAAGATTCACAGCTACAAAGACTCATATCTACAAGGTTTACAGCTACAAGACTTGCAGCTACGAGGGTAACAGGTGCAAAAAAAATACAGCTACAAGGCTTTCAACTACAGCACTTGCAGCTACAATACTTACATCTACCAGGTTTACAGCTACAAGGCTTACAGCTACAAGGCTTACAGCTACATAGACAAACAGCTTTAAAGATTCACAGCTACAAAGACTCATAGCTACAAGGTTTACAGCTACAAGACTTGTAGTTACGAGGTTAACAGGTGCAAAAACTTACAGTTACAAGGCTTACAGCTACAAGGTTTCCAGGTGCAAAATCTCACAGCTATGAGGTTTACTGCTACAGGACTTACAGCTACAATACCTACAGCTATAAAGATTCACAGCTACAAAGGCTCATAGCTACTCAAGGTTTACAGCTACAAGGCTTTACAGCTTTACAGGCTTTACAGTTTACAGCTACAAGGCTACAGCTACAAGGTCTTGTGGCACATTCCTGCCTTCCCAAAGTTTTTCATGCGTACAAGCTCAGAGACTTCCCATGATCCCATTTGACAGCC
Organism: Megaleporinus macrocephalus; assembly: GCA_021613375.1. Taxonomy (NCBI): domain Eukaryota; kingdom Metazoa; phylum Chordata; class Actinopteri; order Characiformes; family Anostomidae; genus Megaleporinus; species Megaleporinus macrocephalus. Next base: position 30,512,929 of record CM038725.1, on the reverse strand, counting down.
TACATACGCTTTGGCTGTCATTCTTCCTGCTCACTGGGACGAAGCGGTTAGATAAAACACTGTCAACACCTTGCTTTCTCTGCCCGTGTCTCTCTGTCTGTCTCTCTCTCTCTCTCTCTTTCAATGGGCAGATTTGTTAGCGCGACTGGACGATGGTTGCCTTGGAGATTTCGACTGCTATTTTCGGGGGGGGGGGGGGGGGATAGTGGATGCTAGTCTCTTTTACTCTCTCTCTCTCTCTCTCACACACACACACACTCTTTCCTCTGTCTTTTCCCGCTTAGGCTTTGAGCTGGTGTGCAGCAGCAGTAGACTGCAGAGCCATCTGGCCATAGTGAGCTTCTGGGCTTCAGTGCAGACTTAAGTGCTGCTTTTAAATAAATACAAAAGTAAATGTACCTAATTGTCCCTTCTCACCACACTGGGGTAAAAACAGGGGTAGAAATAAGATAAGCCACTGCTTAACAAACACTGAGCAGATCTAAGAACTGTCTGGATGTGGTCTTAATACTCTAACAAGCACACACGGTTGATATTAGAGATAACTCATTGGTTTAAATGAGTTTTGGAACTCATTGAAATTATACATGGAGGTATATACAGGTATAAGTTTTAAGATTAACAAACTAAGTCTAAATCTAAAGTAACTACAGCCGTATGACATCATGGTAATGATCACAAACTGAGATGTCAAAGATACCCTTTCATAAAGTGGGGTTGGAACTACATACTCCAACAGCAACAGTAGAGTAGATGTTAGTAGTTCAATACTACAACCAAGTCTTGTTACAACCAAACTGACCACTAACAGAGACACTAAACACAACTAAAAAAATAGAAAGTTGCATTTTACTCAGATATACGAGCTAATAAACAGAAATTCCCAATTAGGCTAGGAATTCTGGGTAATACCCCTCTTTGATTTTTCCCTACTGCACTTGAATTTTCAACAGATACCATCAGGGCTATACTTTCACTTAGTTGGCGTGGATCCATAGCAGAGCTGTTTGGGTCAGTGAGTTTCTCTGACTGGCTCTGAACAGAGAGACAAAGAAGGATATATATATATATATATATATATATATATATATATATATATATATATATATATATATATATATATATATATATAGATTTAGTGAAGCTCTATGGACAGAACGAGCCACGTCAACCTTGTGATCGAGGCAAGGTTGGCAAAAATCAGGACCACCCAACCTACGTGAAAGGAGGAGAACTCAGACGAGTCTTTTATTAATAAACTCTATTCATTGGGCAAACATTGCATTTGTATAACGAGAACAGGACCTGTTTTTATATACAGTACTGTGCAAATGTTTATGAACTTGGTGAATTTATTATATTTATAAAGCTATTTTTTCCAGACAGGAAGCCTTTATTTACTTGGCAAAACACTATATTTCTTGAATATTTAAATAGTATTAATACAGTAAGAGAAGAAGCCAGAAGAATAAGCAAACTTAACTCGGGCTAACAAAAGTATTCACAGCCATTAATATGGCTGTCCTGCCTGTTTGTTCATGAGCATGTCAGCATTACTGTCAGCATAGTGTCGCCATTAGCCAGGAACATTGACCACTGGAAGCAGTCCTGCTGTTTTTCTATAATTATACAGGGGCCTGCCTTTTGACCAAGTCTATGACCCCAAACGGCCCTCTGTCCACTAAAAACCATGTTGAATCCAGGACACAATCTAGAGCTTCATGTGTGAGGAAAACAGGGCAGTCGTTGACTTAAGGTTATCCGGTCTTGTGACCAGAAGGTTGCCAGTTTGGACCATCAAAACACAACTGAAGTACCCTTAAGTAAGGTGTCTGAGACACCTTGCTGCCTGAGACACTCCAGGCAAGTGTGCTCCCTGCCCCCTAGTGTGTGGGTTCACTAGTATGTGGGTGTTTGGGATTGGTTACATGGGGCGGTCAAGTTCCACAGTGTGCAAACACAAGTGGTGAACACTTCTGGCTGATCAACATCGCTGTCTAGTTTTAAAGTCAAACCCTACCTTACTTAAACACCCTGTTCCTCGCTGTATATTCATTCTGAATAGATACGTTCGGCTCTAACTGGCAGCCAATGAAGTTCTACTATATAAGGAACGTACGGGAGTCTCGTAGAAGAACGCACTGACGTTTATATAGCGGCGTACTGAGACACACATGAAGGAGTAGTGCATCTAATGGCTGACTTCTGATAGATGAGATGGTGAAAGTGATTGCAGAAAGGGAAGAGAAAAAAAGCCTTCGCTCTTCCAAAAGCAGGTTTGAAGTGAGCGATACTTCACAACGTCACTCTTTATAACGAGAGTTCAGCTCACGCTTTGCCTTTTTAGTTCCGCGCCAATGCTGAGCTTCAGATCAGCTGCTACTGTAAACCACATAAGAAAGTCTATATGAGATTCCACTTGACATTATTGGAGGGGAACCAGTGTGTTGGTTACAGTGCATTAATTGTTTTGGAGAACTTGGGAGCGTGCCTGACCATTGGCAGTCATTAAATCCAGAGTAGATGCCACACAAGCACAACAAGAGACGTCCTAACACCACCATTCTGCCGGGTCCAATAAGCTGCAGTGGGTTCAGGAAGCTCGGCCAGAGACAGTAAACAGAAAGGCACTTTGTCTTTACGTCAGTCTTCTCTTTGAGTCCCTAACTTCCTCTCCCTGGACGCTTCTTTGAAGCCTCAGATGGATGATGTGGGATCTAAGCAATGCCAGCCTCCTGCCCGCTGATACGACCTGGAGCCTTTGACTCTGGGAAACAAAGACGACCCGCTGGCTCTGAGACTTCCTGTCACGTTGAGGTCCAGCGTCCGACACACACACACATACACACACACACACAGAGACTGTCACGGAGCTGAGCTCTGGAGATGGACATGCACTTTCCCTGCTGCGCCTTAATGGCCTTGACCGCCCGTCTCATTCTTTCGCTGACTCTATTGAGGAGATGCTCTGAAGGCACTTGAGATATCATAAAGCGTTCAAGGTTTCCTCCTCTGCGCGGTTGTGCTCACAGCTAAAAAGCAGTCACGCTCGTTTTATTTTCTTCCTGCCTTCACAGTTAATGAGCGCTCGCCGCCTGACACTCCGGTCGCGGCATAATTTGAAAAATGCCGGGCTCAAGATTTCTTTTGTTACGAGGTTCATATCAGCGGAGATGGTACGTGTCATGGAGACACAGAACACCCTCTGAACGTCAGCGTAGAGAAATATCGGTAACACTTCCTATCAGTCCTGTATTCACTACGTTGTATAAACACATTTATGGGGCTTTATATAGCAGGCACGGTAACACATAGTGTCTGGCATAAGCCTGTGTAATTACTTCTAGCTGCTTTAATTACATCAATAACACTTTATAAAGTAAGAGAATATGACTGTGTACTGTTAGGGTTCATAACACATTATAATATCCATGAATGAATATGATACACAACAACAGGGTTCCGGCATATTCCCAGTATACTGCGGCAACCAGCTTAGCTTAAAAGAAGCAGCACTTGAACATTCTTTCTATAATAAAAAAAAAAAATATCAATAATAATAATAATAATAGTAATAGTAACTTTTATATAACTTTTTAAAAAAATATATAACTTTTATGTGTAGTATAAATTTGACAGAATCATTTATGTTTATCTAACTGGCAACTGGAACTGATGCTATAATGAGCTATATTGGATCATGACTTTATATAGTCATATACTCTTATATATACAGGGGTTGGACAATGAAACTGAAACACCTGTCATTTTAGTGTGGGAGGTTTCATGGCTAAACTGGACCAGTCTGGTGGCCAATCTTCATTACTTACACATTGCACCAGTAAGAGCAGAGTGTGAAGTTCAGTTAGCAGGTAAGAGCACAGTTTAGCTCAGAATATAACAATAACACAACATTATGGGACATACCAGAGTTTAAAAGAGGACAAATTGTTGGTGCACGTCTTGCTGGGGTATCTGTGACCAAGACAGCAAGTCTTTGTGATGTATCAAGAGCCACGGTATCCAGGGTAATGTCAGCAGACCACCAAGAAGGACCAACCACATCCAACAGGATTAACTGTGGACGCGAGAGGAAGCTGTCTGAAAGGGGATGTTGGGTTCTAACCCGGATTGTATCCAAAAAACAGAAAACCACGGCTGATCAAATCACGGCAGAATTAAATGTGCACCTCAGCTTCTCCTGTTTCCATCAGAACTGTCCATCAGGAGCTCCACAGGGTCAGTATACACGGCCGGACTGCTATAGCCAGACCTTTGGTCACTCGTGCCAATGCCGAACGTCGGTTTCAATGGTACAAGGCACAAATCTTGGGCTGTGGACAATGTGAAACATGTATTGTTCTCTGAGTCCACCTTTACTGTTTTCCCCACATCCTGGAGAGTTACGGTGTGGAGAAGCCCCAAAGAAGCGTACCACCCAGACTGTTGCATACCCAGAGTGAAGCATGGGGGTGGATCAGTGATGGTTTGGGCTGCCATATCATGGCATTCCCTTGGCATTATTATTATTATTATTATTATTATTATTATCTAGTGCTATCAAGTTGATTCTGACTCCTAGTGACTATATGGATAGTGTATCTCCATAATGTCCTGTCTTCTCTTTGGGTCTACAGGCATCTTAGGCCTTAGGTTCAGACTGCCAGTCTAAATCTGATCTCCAGATTGCATCCAGATTGATTTTGGATAGTATGGACAGCAAATAAACACATTACATTGTTGTTAATTGTATCCAAGCCACATTTGGAGGCTATTTGAAATGTGATTCCAGGTTGTATTTTTAAATCTGCTGCTCAAATCAGATTTTGAAGGGTCTTTTGTGTAATTGGGAACACACCAAACGATGACAATGCCAAATCCAGAATGGTGGAAGTGCTAGGATTTAAGGAGAGTGCGAGATTTATGCTTATGAAGAACATTTACATTCATAGGGAATCACAAGAAAAAATACAGTCTGGACAATTCGGATCTATGTTTGTGGAAATGTATCACTAAATTTCAAGATCTTTGCTGTGTCCTTCGTTCTTGTTCTGCCAAGTGGAATACTGTGGAGTCCCAGCCTTTTAAAGTTGGTGTTACAGCTAAACAAACTGGTCACTACCGAAAAAGACTATTGATGCACAGCTTCCACAAAGTGTAGCGTGCTGGGTTGGTCCAGATATGCATCCGGGGCATGCTGGAGAGGAGATGGCCCTGAGTATCTCTTAGGTTGTGTCTCGCTTTCCTGTGTGTTGACACTCCCCATATGGCACCATGGACAAAATAGCAGCAGCGAACACACAGAATGCACTTTGTGGCTGGGGATGGTAGTAATATGATTGTCCTCTTGGGCAGCAAATCAATAGTTAAAGCCTTTTGTGGGCATTAATGGACTTGTAGATGGAAAGTTTATGGTTTAAGTGTATAAAGAAGAGTGAGTAGAAAGAATCAGGAACCATATAGAAGATGCGTCCACTGAAAGTGCCCGTTGATTTATCACCGTTTGACTTCCTGTCAAATCTCAGCACATCCATAATTGTAGCCAATAAGGAAAACGTTTGAACCCAATTAGCCTGGATCGCTAATTGATGAGCCACTTAGTGTTTGGTATACCTTAATCTTTCATCTTTACTTTCTATTAACCTACATTTAATAATGCAGCCCAGAGCTTCTTGATTTCGGCTCCTTATGTTCGCTTATTTTAACTTGCTCAGATCAGTTAATCTTTTACAGCCTTTGTCATAGTTAAGATTTCAGAGAGGACTTTACAGCCTTTGTGGTAGTTAAGATTTCAGAGAGGACTTTACAGCCTTTGTGGTAGTCAAGATTTCAGAGAGGACTTTACAGCCTTTATGGTAGTTAAGGTTTCCGAGAGGACTTTACAGCCTTTGTAGTTGTTAAGGCTTCAGAGAGGACTTTACAGCTTTTGTGGTAGGTAAGGTTTTAGAAGGAACTTTACAGCCTTTGTGGTGGTTAAGGTTTCAGAGAGGACTTTACAGCCTTTGTGGTAGATAAGGTTTCAGAGAAGACTTTACAGCCTATGTGTTAGTTAAGGTTTCAGAGAGGACTTTACAGCCTTTGTGGTAGTTAAGGTTTCCGAGAGGACTTTACAGCCTTTGTAGTTGTTAAGGCTTCAGAGAGGACTTTACAGCTTTTGTGGTAGGTAAGGTTTTAGAAGGAACTTTACAGCCTTTGTGGTGGTTAAGGTTTCAGAGAGGACTTTACAGCCTTTGTGGTAGATAAGGTTTCAGAGAAGACTTTACAGCCTATGTGTTAGTTAAGGTTTCAGAGAGGACTTTACAGCCTTTGTGGTAGTTAAGCTTTCAGAGAAGACTTTACAGCCTTTGTGGTAGTTAAGGTATCAGAGAGGACTTTACAGCCTTTGTGGTAGTCAAGATTTCAGAGAGGACTTTACAGCCTTTGTGGTAGTTAAGCTTTCAGAGAAGACTTTACAGCCTTTGTGGTAGTTAAGGTATCAGAGAGGACTTTACAGCCTTTGTGGTAGTTAAGGTTTCAGAGAGGACTTTACAGCCTTTGTGGTAGTTAAGCTTTCAGAGAAGACTTTACAGCCTTTGTGTAGTTAGGTATCAGAGAGGACTTTACAGCTTTGTGGTAGTCAAGATTTCAGAGAGGACTTTACAGCCTTTATGTAGTTTAAGGTTTCCGAGAGGACTTTACAGCCTTTGTAGTTGTTAAGGCTTTAGAGAGGACTTTACAGCTTTTGTGGTAGGTAAGGTTTTAGAAGGAACTTTACAGCCTTTGTGGTGGTTAAGGTTTCAGAGAAGACTTTACAGCCTATGTGTTAGTTAAGGTTTCAGAGAGGACTTTACAGCCTTTGTGGTAGTTAAGGTTTTAGAGAGGGCTTTACAGCCTTTGTGGTAGTTAAGGTATCAGAGAAGACTTTACAGCCTTTGTGGTAGTTAAGGTATCAGAGAGGACTTTACAGCATTTATGGTAGTTAAAGTTTCAGAGAGGACTTTACAGTCTTTGTGGTAGTTACATTTTCAGAGAGGACTTTACAGCCTTTGTGGTAGTTAAGGTTTCAGAGAGGACTTTACAGCCTTTGTGGTAGTTAAGGTTTCAGAGAGGACTTTACAGCCTTTGTGGTAGTTAAGCTTTCAGAGAAGACTTTACAGCCTTTGTGGTAGTTAAGGTATCAGAGAGGACTTTACAGCATTTATGGTAGTTAAAGTTTCAGAGAGGACTTTACAGCCTTTGTGGTAGTTACATTTTCAGAGAGGACTTTACAGCCTTTGTGGTAGTTAAGGTTTCAGAGAGGACTTCACAGCCTTTGTGGTAGTTAAGGTTTCAGAGAGGACTTTACAGCCTTTGTGGTAGTTAAGGTTTCAGAGAGGACTTTACAGCCTTTGTGGTAGTTAAGGTTTCAGAGAGGACTTTACAGCCTTTGTGATAGTTAAGGTTTCAGAGAGGACTTTACAGCCTTTGTGGTTGTTAAGGTTTCAGAGAAGACTTTACAGCCTTTGTGGTAGTTAAGGTTTCAGAGAGGACTTTACAGCCTTTGTGGTAGTTATGGTTTTAGAGAGGACTTTACAGCCTTTGTGGTAGTTAAAGTTTCAGAGAGGACCAAAGGTTTTTTGGTAGTTATATTTTCAGAGAGGACTTTACTGTCTTTACAGTAATTAAGTTTTTAGACAGACACATACTTTACAGTAATGTTCAGAGAGGACTTTACAGCCTTTATGGTAGTTCTCAGAGAGGTATTACAGGCATTGCTTCAACTGAAGTCATGCCTATATACTGCCAAGACTAGTCCGTCTGTGTGAAAACATATGGGTTGCTAAGCAAAACTGTTGTGCATGTACGTATTATTGGCAACTTGCTAATTGATTCTATTAAAATGAAAAAAACAGACGGACGTGGATATTAGACCTGAAAGAACGCCCCTGCAGTCTGCCTGTGTTGTAAACACATTGACAACTCTGCTTCTATTTAAAAATACGTTCAGTGCGAGAACTTTGTCACGGAGGAACATGAAAAAGATCTGGTTTTAAGTAGAGTGTTAAAATGTTTTCTTTTTAAAATCAGTAATTCAGAGTGAACCAGTACATGCGCGTACAGTCGAGTCACATGTGTAACATCCAGAGTGACCACCGTGTGCAGCAAGACTCAATAAGGTCCTGGTAGGTTGTCACCGGTATCTGGAGCCATGCTGACTGCAGTGCATCCCACAGCTGCATCCAGGTGGTCCCACAGATGCTCAATTGGGTTCGAGTCTAGGGGTCAAGGGTAGTTCTTGGATACCTTGGTCAGCTCTTCCAACCAATGTGGGGCATTTGTAGCCATGTGACAGGTCATACCCTTGGCCCGAAAGCCTATGATAGCAGTAATGGAATATGTTTGCAGACAGCCTATCGCACACCTTATACACCCACCAAGTATGCTCTTGACTTTCTTCATGAGATACGCACTGCAGCCATCAAAAGCAGTAAGTAGGAGTAATAAGGTGACTCACTTGTGTATAAGTTCTAGTACTCGGGCCAGGAGGTCCACAAGATAGTTTCTTGTTTCTGAAGTTTTGTCTGCTTCAGCTCATCACCATGTTCTTCTTGCGATGAAGGTGCTACCCTAGTGCTTTGCCTTCCAGGGCACATAATTCCAGGACTTCTAATACCTGGTTGTAAGAGAATGAGCCTGTGGAAAGCCAGAGAGACTCTTGCATTTGAATACAGCCTAGCTGTGATTCCCTTACACCGACCTTAGGCTTAGGCATTTACCTCCGTAGCATTCCCTCGCTCTCTGCATCAAAACTCTCAGGATAGTTAATTACACTAATTAGCTTGAAGAGCCTGTGGGGTGGCTGTTGGTGTGTGTGCGTGCTCATTGTCGGGATGCTTCCAAACCTTGAAGGCAGTCCGTTGCAAGTCTTGGGGAACCTTAAGTGTGTGTCTATGAATTAAAGACACACACACGGACACTCTGATTTGTGTACTTGTAAATGTATAGCAGTAATCTGGGTGTGTCCTTGGCTGCGAGACAGAAGGTCCTTTGCCAATTATTCATAATGATCCACTGTTGCCTCCTAACAAGCCGGCGGCTAGCACATACGCGCCAGCGAGGTGGAATGAATTACACAGCCCAGTGCCCCTGTCTGCTGGTACACACCAACTGACTGCATCCTGCCCCAGCAGACGTCAGATTACAGCACTACGGATATCTGGGGGAATATGGGATCAAAGCAGCCGAGCCACACTGGTGGCATAGTAATACAAGGGCGTGGAGCAACGGGGAAGTGCAAACCAACCGCTGCGGACAATTATCAGTGGAATAACATCAGTGGACAAGGAGTGGAAATCAAAAGCAGTGGGCCGTTATCAGTGGAGTAACATCAGGTGACAGAGCCTCGTAGGACCTTGGGGAGCTGGTTAACGTGGGGTAAAACAGTTAGTTCTACACTAGCTCTTCTCAGAGGATTGAAAGATCTGCTTTGGTTACTAAGCCTGAGGTTTGCAGTGTTAGATTATTAGACTGTAGCCACTAACGCTTTAGGAGCCATCAAATTCGGTCCTGTAAGGTCAGAATGCAGCACAGTTTGGCGGTTCCACTGCTGAAAGACTCCTGATTCATCTCAGCACCTAACAACTGGGTTTAGTATGAATGTTTGAGAAGAAAGATCGCCTCACTCTGCTGTCTGGCCCTCCACAATCAAAACTGACGATCCTTTTCAAACAGGTTTCAATGCTCTAACCCATAAAGACCCAAGTAATCAGTTAATTAACAAGTTTCTTTGTTGATTGATTAAACCTGTATTACAGCAATGGGTACCACGCCTGAACCAGGATTGGGAGGCCTTGGCTTAAAACAAGAAGGACACCTGAATATGAAAACCTCTGCTCTGAAACAAACTCCATTGCTTCACCAAGGCTGAGCTGTGACTGTTAATGCTAGGCCCAATAAGCAAGAACCTAACAATGAATTGATTATGGTCATTTCTGCAAGCACCCCTGTTGAGTTTCTTATAGTATGTTAATAGCATGAACATATTTTACTGCTATAGATGTAACAGAGACATTAAAAGTTAAAAAGGTTTAAAAGTTTTTAACTGATATGACCATATAAGCAATTTAGCGTGACCATTTCAGTAAAAAGTCTTGGCATAGAAACTGCTTTCCATATTTAAACCTGGTCAGTAAGCAATTTAATTTGACCTTCAGAAGTCATAATTTTTCTCACAAGAAAGGTCAAAACATGATTGGTTGGTTTCACTGTCTGCCCCATAACATTGGTAGTTAATTTAATCCTCAAGGTCTAACAAACGGAAGAGCTAACTTGGCTGTATCTACCTAAATACTAGTATGTCGCATTGGACATTGCATTTTAAATGATGGACCTTTCATTTCCAACCAAGATTAAATAAGAGCACACTGGTGTTCTGTTCAGTCACCATTAGGCCTTCTCTTGTAGGCCCAGAAGGCCCCAAAGGTCCCCCTCTGGTGGCCACCAGGCAGAAAGCAAGCAGTGTTCAGTGAACTGTCAACAGTCTTCCCCCAAAAAACGATGGCCTCCGACCACACGAATGATCTGACTTGAAAGCCGAGCTTGCCGACAAACGTTTTAACCACGACCTGCTTAGTTTCGGCGCCTCGGCCCCGTCAGGAAGAAGGCTGAGGGAAGAGCTGCTGTTGGTAAGCGTGGAGGATCCTCCCTCGCTGTGGCTGAGTGATACTCACTTGCTATCCGGCGCTGTAAGCCGCAGAGTTCTTTTTAAAAAGCCCCAGATTTAGCATAACAAAAGAGCTAGCGCACAGACGAACACACACACTCGCATGCCCGCTTCTCTTTGTTCTACGCTGCAGTTTGCTTCCTCTTTAGCTTCCAGAGATGGCTTCCAGCTCGTTACGGAGAGTGATGAGCTAAAAGAGGCTTAAAGGGTGATGACTGTGTGTGCAAACACCAAAAAAGTACGATGACACACACGCAGTGGCACACGTCCTCCAACAGGCTGGAATATAAAAAGCCCGCTCTCACCACATCCTGGAAGCCGTCCTTCTTCTGAATCACAGACACAAGCTGCACATTTAGCCCCCCAACACACATAAAAAGGCCCACTGGTGCTTCTCTTGTGCCTACGAGGCCACCACAAGCTAGCGTCCACTGCAGGCCTGCATGCCTCATGTTAGCGTGCGGCTACGCACGCCGCTGTTCCTCCTGCTTCGCTAAACGATTGCTAATTCTAGCCTGTCCGGAGAGCGTGCTCTCTCCCAAACCGCCACACATCAGTTATTCTCCATTTGAAAGGACACTCTACAATTCCTATGGCTGGCCTGAATACTTTGAATCAAGCTCGGACAATAACGTGAATTTACACTCAGTTATTAGCATCTGCGTCATCGTAATGTAAACCACTTCAGTCTCACCACATTGCTCTCTTTTCTTTCCTGGTGGTCGTATAATTATCATGTAATTACTGTCTGGGCTCGCATCGAATGTTACCTAATCATTTATAATGCACCGGTTTGGCAATGATCATGTTTTCCAACCAAACAAATGCAGAGAACCACAGGACGTGTTGCATTGCTGGTGGTAATGCTACCACCAATTTGCAAGCTCTCTCTCTCTCTCTCTATCTATCTATCTATCTATCTCTATATATATATATATATATATATATATATATATATATATATATATATATATATATATATATATATATATATATATATATATCGTAAGTCAATGGAACCAGAATTATTTCCAATTATTTTTAATGTTAATGGTAAATACATATATATATAACACTGAGCTGGGGACCTGCACCCTGACAAGCTCAGTAGACTGAGTTTTGTTTATTCTCAAATTAGTATTTAGATGTATGCACTTAAGCAAAATTTAAGTGAATTTTGCAGCCGATTGTTTTATTTTTAGCCAGTTTCATTTTAATGGGCTTAGTTTCAGATTCTGTGGTTCTGGTCTGCTCAGGTTTTTACTATTTTATAGGGCTTTGGTTGGGTTTGGAAAAGAAACATGATGATGTAATTTGATTCAGGTTCAAAAATACTTTTTTGGGGTTCAGGTTAGTTTCAGACTCTAAACTTAATGATAGAGTTCAATTTGGGTCTGATTTGGACAGAATTTTTGTTGGACTCGTCAGTTTCAGACTCAAAATATGAAGATGTGGGTTGTGTTGGGCTTGGGTCGGGTTTGGTTTAAAAATTTGAGTGTTATTTATGATAATTATTATTATTATCAGTTATTAATAAAAAAATGGTGATGTGGTTTGAGCTGGGTTTTGACCATATGTGTTATACTGGGTCAGGTTCACACTCAAAACTGGACGATATGATTCTGGCCAGGTTTAAAAAGAAAATTTTTATACTTGGGTCCGTTTCCAACTCAGAACATGATGCCGTTCTGGTCAGCTTTTGATTTATTTAGATGCTTGGGTCAGTTTCGCACTCAAAACCAAATGATTTGGTTTGGAGTTGGACCGGGTTTGAACAGAAGTTTGTTTGGTCAGTTTTGAACCTTGATGTGGTTCAGGTCAGGTTGGGTTCGGAAAGAATATATACTGGGGATAGTTTCGCACTCACAACTGAATGATGTGGGTCAGGATAGGTTTGGTTTGAGTAGAATGTTTTTATACTAGGTCAGTTTGCACACAAACCTGGATGATATGGTTCTGACGGGGTCAGGTTGGGTTTAGAAAGAAATTTTTTATACCTGGGTCGGTTTCAAACTCGAAACATGATGCGGTTCTGGTGAGGTTGGGTTTGAATTTTTTTTTAGATGCTTGGGTCAGATGATGTGGTTTAGAGTCGGGTCGGGTTTGAACAGAATTTTGTAATGTTGGGTCAGTTTTGGACTTAATACTTGATGTGGTTCAGGTTAGGTAGGGTTCAGAAAGAATGTGATATACAATTCACACTCAAAACTGGATTGTGTGGTTCAGCTTGGGCCGGGTTTACACAGAATTGTGTTATATTGGGTCAGTTGTGGACTCCAAACATCCGGATGATGTAGCCTAGGTCGGTTTGGGTCCGTATGTCATTTTGTTACACAGGGTCAGTTCTAGATTGTGCAGGTTATGGGCAGAATTATGGCCAGTTTCAGGCTCCAACCTGGATGATTCTCGGATGTTGGATGATATTCAGGCCTGAGTCAATCAGCAGAAGCACAGGCATGTTTTTTGACTCACTGATGCTAATAAGACTACTTAAGTACTGCAGTGTGGTACTGAACCATGTGTAATGTTTTTGTATGGGGTAGTATTGAAGTAATTCGCTCAGTATTGAATTTCGATACAGAGCTCCGTGTACTGTGCAGTAAGGGTGTGAATTAGATTTTTTTGCTCACTCATTGGTTTAATATGACGTTAGCATGGGCAAAAGTGGGTTAACTTCGTGGAACCCATTTGACAGGCAGTGCTAAATGTTTCAGAGGAGTCTGTCTTCCCTTAGCCAGAAAATTGGGACTATGAGCCAGTCGGATCTAGCCTTGGGCCTTAGGATATATAAGGTATTTATAACTCAGCGTAATACTAAAGCCTTATGCAACAATTCGACACTTGCTCTGCTTTAAAGGATTAGCAATTCTTGCTCTCAGGCCTTGATGGTGATTAATGTCTGTTAAAGTGATGACTCTGTGTAGAGAGAGCAAGAGAGCGAGAGAGCAAGAGAGCGATACTGCGTCCACGAATGGATTCTCCTCAGAGACAGAGCGAGTGGTGTGCGTTACCTCGAGAGTCGTGACTGTTCGATATCCTCTCTGCGGCTGCATCTGAAATCTAATCACTTGATAAGTCTGCGGGTTCTGGGAGGGAAGAAGGTGAGCTTCGTGTTGCTTCTTTCGTTTTGCCGTTTGTTTCAATTGCTGTCACGTTTGCACCGTAAGCCATCCATTCATACGTACAGTCGTAAACAAGATCAGCCCCAAAAACGAGATCACCTCAGCAAACTGCAAATGAAAGAGGAATTCTACCTTCAGTGTTTCCGCATAATTCAGTCATTCAGCGCGGATGGAAAATGGAGGGAAATGGTTCACCGTAAAGAAACGGAACCACTTCAGTTTCTTCACAGAGGTGTTGATCAGAAGGTCACGATTAGATTCAATGATATTCCTATACAAGGAGCTCATATTCAACCATATTCTTAGCCACCACCATAAAACCATCCAAACATCTGACACTGTTACTGTTTCAGTCTGCAGTAAATTATAAATATACTAATGTCTGGAATGGGTCCTGTAACTTCTATTCTGAAACGATGCTGCTATCTACAGACGTGTGTGTTTTCTCTCTTTAATCAAACTTTGTAATGTGATCATTCAGAATTATCCACTGTACATGGCCCAGCTATTGTCCATTCTATCAGCTCCACTGACCATACAGGAGCTACACCTACAGACTGTAGTTCATCTGATTCTCTGTATACTTTATTACTCTGTTCTTCAATGATCAGGACACCCACAGAGCAGGTATTATTTGGGTGGTGGGTCATTAATATCACTGCAGTGACACTAACATGGTGGTGGTGTGTTGGTGTGTGTTGTGCTACTATGAGTGGATCATACTCTGTGATCTGTCAACTCTATAAGACACTCCTACTACTTGCTGGTCCACCTTGTAGATGTAAAGTCAGAGACAGTAGCTCATCTGCTGCTGCACAGTTTGTGTCTTCTAGTCCCTCATCAGTGGACACAGGACGCTGTCCACAGGACACTGTTTACTGGGTGTTGCTGGTACCTACCTATACAAAATAGTACTGGTGCACCAAAACAAAGCTTTAGTACTAAGTCAATGAAAAACTGAAACAGAGTATAAATATAAACAGGTTTTCTAAAGTAAGCGTGCTGAAATGATTACAGTATGTAGACTACAGGCTGTGCTTTGGCTGTGGTTCGTCAAGTTCTTTGTTATTTAGAAACCTGAAGCTGCAGATGGCATTAGTGTGCTAGTGAAGTGTTGTATCTTTTCTTGATACTTAGTATTGAAGACTGCGTATTGATGTCTTCTTTAATGTTCGTCCCGGAAAATAAAAGTAGTTTTACGTGGCCGTCATGTTTTACTGTTGATCTGCTGCGGCTCAAGCTGTTTGAATGTCTGGTTAGCTGCTTAGCACTTAATTTTCGTTATTTCTCAGTTTACTCACCAATAAAATTATTTGTTTAGGTGTGAGGCATGTTTAATCTCTCCTCATAGGCCTGTTTAATCAAAACACAAATTTCACATCAAGCCCCTGTCAATGACTTTTGAATATCTAAGTCATTTAATTACACAGAAAAGTAATTACAATCCCTATTGATCACCTTTTCCATGTATGTTCATTGTAGTACATTAGTTTTCTCTACTGCAAGTAAATATGAATATAACTGGGAAGAGTCCGGCAGAGTGATGTGCTGGTGTTGCTCAGCTCTCAGGGGACTGAAGTATTGACAGTCATCCGAGCCCTTGACTTTTTTTTTTCTTTTTTTTTTTTTTTTGCAACCCTGACAAACACTCACTCATGGTCCCCTCGTGTGCGACTGTACATCAGTGGCAGTTGGAGGCATTGGCCCGTGTTAATCATGACCTTGTCTGGCCGCCTCACCTCGTCTCCTTAGAAACCGCTGACACAGAGAGAAGACAATCAACAACATTTTTCTGTTTTTTCTTTTTTTTTTTTTTTTGGCCACCTGCTGCAGCTGGATCCCACGTCAGCTCCATCACTGCTGTCCACAGACATAATTACCAGCAGAATAATTGTAACTTATATGTTCATTTCAAAAGTATTACTTTCACTGGTATAATTTTATATATATATATATGTCTTTGAGGTGCAGTATCCTACTAGATAGACCAAAAAACAACTTGTCACAGATAGAGCAGAAACATGGACCACCTGAGGTTCTCAATTGTATCCGACATTATGAATGGACCAATAGAAACACTCCACAGTCACATACATTGACTTTATCTTGCATTGAAAGTTAAGATCGTCTATGGCTTCTTCTGCAAAGTTCTTATTTTGAAGATACTTGTACTCCTCCTCTTCTTGTGATTGTTTTGTGAGATTTTCAGCACCCCAATCCATTTTTACCTCCAGCCTCTCTTTCATGACATCACAGAACAGAGAGTTTTAAACTGGACCAAAGAGTGAGGGCTATGTTTGTTTTTATATACCACAGTAAACGTATTTGATATGTACTTTATAGATGAAGACTTATAGATAATACAGTTTATTTAATTTATAATTGTTTGGAAAAATATCAATTCTGTTAACTGAGAAAAGCTCAACCTTAGCAGAAATAAGAGCTACACTAATGTTGACCAGCTCTTCTGCTGCATTCATTAGCCTCTAGATTAGTGGCTGTAGTAGCAGTCGGCGTTGCCTTGTTCCCAAATGGTTCTATGATGTATTTTCACAGTGCATGCTGGGTATTGTAGTGAGAAAGCCTTATGGATGTGAAATCATGACCATGTCAATACTGGAAGTTAATTCCATCCCCAACAAAGCATTACTATCTTTGCACTATTAGCTGTTAGTGTTCTCCTCCAAGCGTGTTGAGCTGTACAGTGATGCTGCATTAACAGCAGCTGACGTGTTGGAGCACCACATTTTCTTAGAGGAACCATGTGCTGGCCTTCACCTTCCCAGCTTGGTAGCAGCTTGTGGTGTGTGTTGGTGGGAGGCCAGGCTAGGAGGCGGAATTAGCCAGGACTACATGAGAGGTATAAATAAAAAAGAAATAAAGAAAAAAGGAAGGGTCCCGGCGAGGGAAAAAACAGCCTTGATTGAGCTGGCAACCATCAGCAGCGCAGGCAGGCAGTGACACGGCCTTCATTAAACCATCACAGCCTTTCTCCTCTGGGCCAGCTGTGAACGCTGTTCCGTCTCTCTTCCTCTCTCCTGCGTCGCAGTAATCAAGCAGAGAGTTTGAAGTCTAATTATTTAGCACGCGGCAGACGGGATGCGCCGGGAGCAAGCTGTAATGCAAATCAATATATATATATATATATATATATATTTCTCCCTTTGCATCTTCCTCCATGTCTTTGCGAGAGTTTGTGTAGCCTTGTGCCCTCATACTGGCTCTGGACGTTTGTGTGTGTGTTGCTTCTTCTTCCTTCATCTGGTTTTCTCGTTTTCTGCAGGCTACGAGTTGCTGTACCAGCCGGAGGTGGTGCGCCTCTACCTGTCCCTGCTGACGGAGAGTCAGAATTACAACACCCTGGAGGCGGCAGCCGGAGCGCTGCAGAACCTCAGCGCTGGACAGTGGACCGTGAGTGCTGCACATACGCACACAGTACTTTTGGGCCTGTGGCAGTGCTATTCTAACACATGCACCTTAGTATCCAATCTTATACGAAGCCAACTTCACATCATGATATCGGCCTTCTGTTTCACACACTGACAAACCCACACCTGTTTTTATACAGTGTGAGGACACGGGGACACACGTTACATATACGTTCATATACATGCACATAATCGAAGCAGGTATTAGATGAGAACTGTAAATAATACTGGCTTGTTTATAGAAGGAGAAGCTTGGAAAAACTCAAAAGTTTAGGATCCCTTTCATGCGAATCAGGTAAAAATTTTGGTATTAAAGTCTATTTTTGTATAGAGGCTTATTTTACATATAGTCCTATTATCAGTAATTCTCAGTCCTCTGTCTGAATCTCCTGGTACGACCACCAAGTTAAGGATGTTATTGGGCTAATTGGTTGTTTGGACACTCTTGCTCAATTGTGATGCACAGCTGAAAAACATTCTACTAATAAGTGAGTATAAAAGAGAACAACATTCTAGGTTAGTTTAGTATCTGAAGCATCAGCAGTTGACAGCTTGCTGACCGACTCAAAATGACCAGAAAGAAACAACTTTCTTTAGAGACCCGTCAGTTCATTGTTGTGTTAAGGAAGAAGATACTCCATTGAAAACAAGAACATTTCACAGAAGCTTTTGAGCAGTAGTGTGTGTAAAATCACTACCTACTGTATTGATACTGTTTGAAAGCTGGCTGAAAACCAGCTGTTTATATATAATGATGCCCCCAGATGTCTAAAACTCATCACCCATGTGGGCCGTGTTTCCTTATACGTGTGTCTGACATCAGAGTTCTCAGTTTGTCGCCACTTCATCTGATGGCATTGCCTTTAAGGCAGCAGAGTGTTGACTTGTTTATAGTTAGTTCTCTGTCTCTCCAAGTCTCTCCAAAATTGCAACTTTACAGGAGAGGACAAAAACATACTTTACTTTCTATGTAAGTCAATGGAACCAGAATTTTTTGCAAGCTATTTTGGAGCATTTATATTGGTCCATTCATTATAACATTTTAACACAGTGTAAACGGCGGCTGTCGTGTTTGAGTGATGTAGAAAAATAAAAATTAATAAAAATAAAGATACATGTTTTTCTTTGGACAACGACAATATAATCACACTCTCCTACACTGCCGGGAGAGGCGAACCTGCTAAGCAAATATTTGGTCAAAAAACTTGTTCTGAATGATACGCCGCATGTGGTGAACGCCGAGTTACAAGGGTTTGTAGATACCCAGGCACACACAGAGTTGGAGAGCATTTTTGGCATGCGCTCTCCTGCACCACTTACAATGCGTCAAGTATAAACCTAGTCTTTTACATGTTTAGTGTCCTCTACTCTCTACTACTGCAGCTCACTGTTACTTCTCTTTATTATATTTCTACTGTTTAATGGGGGACAACAGCCTGCCCCAGTGCCCTGTCCCAGTGTCCTGCAACTGATCTAAAAGTTGAACAAAATTGGACAATATTAAGCAGCTGCTATTTTGGTTCAGACCAAACCGAAAACTCTTAAAGGCTGGACCCAACATTGTAGGCATGAAAGCATTCTTGGTCCTCTCCAGTTGCAGACCCCTTTACTGTAGGCATTCGAACCTGTGCTGTTCCCTTGCTGTACACTGCACATTTGTGGAGTACTTGTGGAGAACATAATAGACCTACTTGCACACCAGGCTGCCCTGAAACCCTCTGGTTAAGAACATATACAGTCAGGCCGGTAAATGTCATTTCTGATCATATTATCATGAGTTGACCTTGGGTGTGTCTCAAAACCTAGTGAGCTGCCTACATAGGCAGCATTTTACGTCATGGTATGCGCTCCCGACAAGACTTGTGCTTCCAAAGCTTCATGAAATGGGTTTCCATGGCCCACAAGCCTTAGATCACTGTGCACTAGCCGAGGGGTCAGCTGGAAACAGGTTCTCTGTGGTGATGCTTCTCCATTTGACAGTCTAATAGGTGAATCTGGGTCTTGGGTGGATGACAGGAGGGCGCTTACTTACAGGAATGCATTTGAGGGCTGGTCTGTTACCTCTGTGTAGTAAAGAGGAAATACTGTACCTATGCCTCATTGAAATTAGCAAGTTTAAATATGCCTCGCTCTATCTCTGCTCCTCAGAGCTCACAGCTTATTCGAATTATCTTCAGCAGCACGATGAGCGCTCGGAAAAACACGAATATCAAACACGTTCCAGCGGCAAATCCAATCATTTCACTCTTCTGCAGCTCCACAGACAGCTTCCTGCCCGCTCCCGTGTCTTTCCCGCCCTCTCTTAGCACGTTACGAGCCAATGGCATGTGCGTGTGGGCCACACACGGGGACCCCAATCCGCTAACACCCACAACTCCCTGCGTCTGGGGCACATACGTAGCTCCGTAAGAGGATTTTGGACTGTTTTTCTTCTCTTTTTCTTTGCAAACGTGCTTTCGTCCCTGCTGTGCCTGGAGATTATACTTTCGAAAGCTCATCACCTCCCCCTAGTGCTCACAGTAGGAAACTGCAGCTTTATAATTATATCTCAAGGGCACAGAGCTGGTCTAGAAGACAAGTTTTTTTTTCATCTCATAGCGAGAGAGGGTGTTTCATGAATCAAGGAGAAAGCAAGAAGAAGGCGCTGAAGTTTAATAATAATACATTTTTTAATTTAAAGCTTCTTGAGAGGGAGAAAATGGAAAAAGGGAATATATGTTTCTGTGAGGACTTTGTAATGTCAGTGCATGAAAACTTTCTGACTTATGCAGACCCAAAGTGCCCTGTAAACTTGATACTACCAACTAGAGATCTGTACGGGCACAGTCCAACTAATACTGCTACATTTTAGACCTACATTTAGACTGGTACTGCTTAACTTGAGACCTGACCTGGCCCAACTGGTACTGCTTAATTTGAGACCTGACCTGGCCCAACTGGTACTGCTTAATTTGAGACCTGACCTGGCCCAACTGGTACTCCTTAATTTAAGACCTGTCCAGACCCAAATGGTACTCCTTAATTTGAGACCTGTCCAGACCCAAATGGTACTCCTTAATTTGAGACCTGACCTGGCCTAACTGGTACTGCTTACCTTGAGACCCGCCCAGAACCAACTGGTACTGCTTAATTTGAGACCTGTCCAGACCCAACTGGTACTGCTTACTTTGAGACCTGACCTGGCCCAACTGGTACTGCTTACTTTGAGACCTGTCCAGACCCAACTGGTACTGCTTACTTTTAGACCTGTCCAGACCCAACTGGTACTGCTTAATTTAAGACCTGACCTGGCCCAACTGGTACTGCATAATTTGAGACCTGACCTGGCCCAACTGGTACTCCTTAATTTGAGACCTGTCCAGACCCAACTGATACTCCTTAATTTGAGACCTGTCCAGACCCAACTGGTACTGCTTACTTTGAGACCTGTCCAGACCCAACTGGTACTGCTTAATTTGAGACCTGACCAGGCCCAACTGGTACTGCTTACTTTGAGACCTGTCCAGACCCAACTGGTACTGCTTACTTTGAGACCTGACCTGGCCCAACTGGTGCTGCTTAATTTGAGACATGTCCAGACCCAACTGGTACTCCTTAATTTGAGACCTGACCTGGCCCAACTGGTACTGCTTAATTTGAGACCTGACCTGGCCCAACTGGTACTCCTTAATTTAAGACCTGTCCAGACCCAACTGGTACTGCTTAATTTGAGACCTGTCCAGACCCAACTGGTACTGCTTAATTTGAGACCTGACCTGGCCCAACTGGTACTGCTTACTTTGAGACCTGTCCAGACCCAACTGGTACTGCTTACTTTGAGACCTGTCCAGACCCAACTGGTACTGCTTAATTTGAGACCTGACCTGGCCCGACTGATACTGCTTAATTTGAGACCTGGCCTGGCCCAACTGGTATTGCTTTGTTTGAGACCTGTCCAGACCCAACTGGTACTGCTTACTTTGAGACCTGACCTGGTCCAACTGGTACTGCTTACCTTGAGACCTAACCTGGCCCAACTGGTACTGCTTAATTTGAGACCTGACCTGGCCCAACTGGTACTGCTTAATTTGAGACCTGACCTGGCCCAACTGGTACTGCTTACTTTGAGACCTGACCTGGCCCAACTGGTACTGCTTACCTTGAGACCTGACCTGGCCCAACTGGTACTGCTTAATTTGAGACCTGACCTGGCCCAACTGGTACTGCTTACCTTGAGACCTGACCTGGCCCAACTGGTACTGCTTACCTTGAGACCTGACCTGGCCCAACTGGTACTGCTTAATTTGAGACCTGTCTAGACCCAACTGGTACTGCTTAATTTGAGACCTGACCTGGCCCAAATGGTACTCCTTAATTTGAGACCTGTCCAGACCCAACTGGCACTGCTTAACTTGAGACCTGACCTGGCCTAACTGGTACTGCTTACCTTGAGACCCGCCCAGACCCAACTGGTACTGCTTAATTTGAGACCTGTTCATTCCCAACTGGTACTGCTTAATTTGAAACCTGTCCAGGCCCAACTGGTACTGCTTACTTTGAGACCTGACCTGGCCCAACTGGTACTGCTTAACTTGAGACCTGGCCTGGCCCAACTGGTACTGCATAATTTGAGACCTGACCTGGCCCAACTGGTATTGCTTTGTTTAAGACCTGACCTGGCCCAACTGGTACTGCTTTGTTTGAGACCTGTCCATTGTCAACTGGTACTGCTTTGTTTGAGACCTGTCCATTGTCAACTGGTACTGCTTAATTTGCAAACTGACCTAGCCCAACAGGCCCCTGACCTGACCAAACCCTCAAAATGTGCTGTTAAATTTGAAACCCCACCCGACTTGTCCCAACCCAGATTTGCCTGACTGAAACTGCTAAATTTGAGACCGACACTGACTGGTTTTGCAAAATTTGAGCCTCAAGCTTATCCTGCCTGACTGGTAGGTACTAAATTTGAGAACCAACCAATCTCAGCCTAAATTAAATGACTTAATATGAGATCCGGCATTGCACAACTGGTACTGCTAATTTTGGATCCAACCTAGCCCAGCTGGTGTTGCTTAATTCAAACCCAACTCAGAACAGATTGGAACAGAACCCAACTAAAGCCAGCTAAATTAGAAAACTGAACCTGCTTGCACACCAAACTGTAACCCTCGGGTCAGAGACTCCTTACCACCAGCTGTATATATGAACCAGCTAATAACTGTGTATATAGTTATATATAGTATACTATAATATATAGTTGACTATATATTAACAATATATAGATTTCTGTGATTCTATTTGTGGCCCTATTGGTTAATATTTCAAATTGATTAAATCAATGCAGCAACTAGTTACTTTTGGACTAATTAGTCGCTGTTCATTAGGTCCTGCTATAATAAAGTGTCTCCACCTTCATTAGCCTTTTTAAAACCTCTGTAAAGCTGCTTTGTGACAACATGGTTGTGAAAAGCGCTACACAAATAAACTTAAATTGAATTTGCACCCAAATAATAAGCAACTCATGAAGCATTATGGCTTGTGATGCTTTGAGGGGATGATTTGATTGGGCTGTGTTGCCCAAGTAAAGAACCTTTCTGTTATTTTCTCTGCAGTGGTCCAACTACATCCGAGCCACCGTGAGAAAGGAGAAGGGGCTTCCCATTCTGGTAGAGCTGCTCCGCTCTGACTCGGACAAGGTGGTGCGGGCTGTGGCCATCGCCCTGCGCAACCTGTCCATCGACCGCCGCAACAAGGACCTCATCGGTGAGAAATGCGCTTTTGTTTTTTTACAATACTTGTGGTACTTAACAAAATCCTCAATCAGGTATTAATAACAAAAGAGGCTCAAACTTTACTCTTTAGATTAGAAGTCTAGCCATTCACTCACAACACCACTAACCATTGGGACAGTTAGCAGTCAGATAGTGTTGGATGTATGATGTATGGAGTTGAAATACTTGTACTGTGTTTTATTTTATAGCTATTTTACTTTCTGTGTTGGTGATAAACATGTCTGAAGAGCACACTGACTTAAAATTGAGCCTTAGAAAACATATATATTGTATATATAACACATTTTGTTAAATGATATGCAAAACCAAACAATTTAAAATTCTTTGGTCATAGCTTCTCGTCCTTAAACGACTGGAGTTAGCCCCTCAGTGGTCCAGTAAGGCTTGTGGAAGGAACTCCCACCAGCAAGTCAGCGCAGAGCCGAGCTTTGAGCCCAAAGAATTCAGTGTTGAATTATTTTATCCAAGCAATATTCAGTAATGTCCTCAATAAAGCATTCTGCCTTTGCTTTCATTCGAGAGTCAAAATTACATCTAAGGAATAAATGCTTGAGGGAAGCAGCAGCAATGTTAACTGGCTGCAGAGCGCGAGTATTACTTGATATTTTCAAATAAGTCAAATATTTAATAGGCTGAATAATCTTCAAAGTTCTAATTGCGATAACCTCGCGAGGGGTAAATGTTAGATTTCTAGCCTTGGTTGAAGATATTCACATTTGTAAAGACATCATTTATAGAGTAAAAACGATAATATATTCATAAAGAAGAGGCGCCATGTTGCTGCTAGCATAGTCATCGTGAAGTCGTGTATCTCACTCATCTCCTGTTTTCCACCACAGGGAGCTACGCCATGAGGGACTTGGTCAGCAACCTGCCGAGCGGGCAGCAGCGGCCAGCCAAGAACCTTGAGGAGGACACGGTGGTGGCCATCCTCAACACCATCCACGAGATTGTGACCGACAGCTCGGAGAACGCTCGCTCACTCATCTCAGCTCAAGCCATTGACAAGCTGGTGGCCATCAACAGGACCAGGTGGGGGCCGTCAGTCGGCATCAGATATCAATCAGCAGAATAGCTTTCTAACCACTGATTTTGTTATGTGCTGTGAACATCTGGACCAAATTCCAGAGGTCACTTGTTCTAACCAACACATGTATGAGGTCTCGTCCACATGGTTTGAAGCCCAGCCCAGTAGAGGGCGATAAGACATAATAAAATAACGTGAAATGCTTCAAGAAGAGCTTTCTGTTAGATGTCTCAGGTGTGCCGTGTCACTAAACAAAGCCAAGAACCGCCTACTGTGACAGGAACCGGCTGTGTGACTGACACGCAACATAAAACACAGGCTGTTGTTTTGCAGGATTTTCAAATCGGGCAGCAAGCAACGTTTTCTCAGTCCATTGACTAAAGCCTGCTCTGAAAGATTCATCGTAACACCACCCAGAGAGAGCAGCTACACACAGCAGTGCGTCTGTTACCTGTACAACCTACAGAAGCCCACTTCCACTCCTCCTTTACATGTTTTCCTCCAATTGAGTTGAGCCAAATGAGCAATGAAAAACAAGTCTCTCCAAAATTGCAACTTTACAGGAGAGACCAAAAACATGCTTTACTTTCAATGGAAGTCAATGGAACCAGAATGTTTTCCAAGCTTCTATTGGAGCACTTCTATTGTTGCATTCATCATGAAATTTTCACAGAATGTAAACAACTACTGGCGTGTTCAAATGATGTAGCAAACCCATATTGACAAAAATAGATATACATGATTTTCATTGGACAGCGACCATATTTTAAGCAGATCCTGTTACGATAGAAGGGAATCAAGAAGTCGGAATTTCTAGTATAAAGCTGTTTTGAATGCTGGCTGTACATTAGGGCTGTGTATTTGGCAAGAACTGGCGATAGAATACGTATTGTGATACGGGGGTCACGATTCAATATATCGCGATATATTGCGATACTGCAAGCAAAGTGATATACTGTGATTTTTCAAATCCTACTATTAAAACACACCACTGTATGAACAGGTTTGTCAATGTTTACAGCAATGTTCACAGCATTGCACCCTTGTGCTGCTTGTTAATATTGGAGTGGAGTTGAAAATGGATTACAACACTGCCATCTAGTGGTCAGAGGTTTAAACACAACACACAGTGAGTCACTGTCTGTCAGGAATCTGTGTATCGATACTGTGTTTTTGAGAATCGATACAGTATCACCAAACATAATATCCCGATACTTGATATTTTCGATACTTTCTTACACCCCTACTGTACATCCAAACATTGCACATGGACAATATTACAATATTACATAAGAACAGTTAGCTAAACATTTACATTTCAGGAATGGAGTAAACTGAGGTTGCAGAGGTTGTGAGTACAAAAAGAAATATTGTCCAACACTTAGCATGTTACATCAGCTTTGACCAGCAGGGGGTGGCTGTTTTTTCGTCCCCTTACATGTCGGGAACAGGTTATAACAAAAACACTGGGGAGCTAACTTGTCAACAGCTGGCATGTCAATGCCACCATTGAAAATAACAGTCGCCTCCTGCTGGACAAAGCTGATATAGCATCCAAATAGCTCTCCAATGTTATTTTCACTTAAGTTAAGGGAAAAGAAAACCCAGTCGCCTCCTGCTGGACAAAGCTGATATAGCATCCAAATAGCTCTCCAATGTTATTTTCACTTAAGTTAATGAAAAAGAGAACCCAGCCGCCCTCTGCTGGACAAAGCTGATATAGCATCCAAATAGCTCTCCAACGTTATTTTTACTTAAGTTAATGAAAAAGAGAACCCAGCCGCCCTCTGCTGGACAAAGCTGATATAGCATCCAAATAGCTCTCCAATGTTATTTTCACTTAAGTTAAGGGAAAAGAGAACCCAGCAGCCCCCTGCTGGACAAAGCTGATATAGCATCCAAATAGCTCTCCAATGTTATTTTCACTTAAGTTAAGGGAAAAGAGAACCCGGCCGCCCCCTGCTGGACAAAGCTGATATAGCATCCAAATAGCTCTCCAATGTTATTTTCACTTAAGTTAAGGGAAAAGAGAACCCGGCCGCCCCCTGCTGGACAAAGCTGATATAGCATCCAAATCGCTCTCCAATGTTATTTTCACTTAAGTTAAGGGAAAAGAGAACCCAGCCGCCCCCTGCTGGACAAAGCTGATATAGCATCCAAATAGCTCTCCAATGTTATTTTCACTTAAGTTAAGGGAAAAGAGAACCCGGCCGCCCCCTGCTGGACAAAGCTGATATAGCATCCAAATAGCTCTCCAATGTTATTTTCACTTAAGTTAAGGGAAAAGAGAACCCAGCAGCCCCCTGCTGGACAAAGCTGATATAGCATCCAAATAGCTCTCCAATGTTATTTTCACTTAAGTTAAGGGAAAAGAGAACCCGGCCACCCCCTGCTGTACAAAGCTGATATAGCATCCAAATAGCTCTCCAATGTTATTTTCACTTAAGTTAAGGGAAAAGAGAACCCGGCCGCCCCCTGCTGGACAAAGCTGATATAGCATCCAAATCGCTCTCCAATGTTATTTTCACTTAAGTTAAGGGAAAAGAGAACCCAGCCGCCCCCTGCTGGACAAAGCTGATATAGCATCCAAATAGCTCTCCAATGTTATTTTCACTTAAGTTAAGGGAAAAGAGAACCCGGCCGCCCCCTGCTGGACAAAGCTGATATAGCATCCAAATCGCTCTCCAATGTTATTTTCACTTAAGTTAAGGGAAAAGAGAACCCAGCCGCCCCCTGCTGGACAAAGCTGATATAGCATCCAAATCGCTCTCCAATGTTATTTTCACTTAAGTTAAGGGAAAAGAGAACCCGGCCGCCCCCTGCTGGACAAAGCTGATATAGCATCCAAATCGCTCTCCAATGTTATTTTCACTTAAGTTAAGGGAAAAGAGAACCCAGCCGCCCCCTGCTGGACAAAGCTGATATAGCATCCAAATAGCTCTCCAATGTTTTTTTCACTTAAGTTAAGGGAAAAGAAAACCCAGCCGCCCCCTGCTGGACAAAGCTGGTGAAACAGTCCAGTGTTAGTCTTTTCTTATACAGCGCTGGGAAGTAAAGCTTTTAGTGGTGGTGATAGAAGCATGTTTTGGCTGTGTTGGTATTTATCTGCCTAGCTACTATATTAATTGACTTTTCTTGTCAACTGTATTATGTAGCTCACTACCTAGATAAGGCAGAATTCCATGGAATCTTTATGGAATGTTTTCCCAGTGAGATGGCTAAGGCCACCCAGGCCCCCCAGCTACGCCCCAGGCTCAGGCGCTTCGTGTTTGCTTGTGGCGAGTTGTCTGAAGCTGAGACTAATACTGTTTGCGAAGATGTTAGCAGCTAAAGTGAAAGTCTGTGCACCGACTGTTACTCCCAGTCGAGTGGATAATAATCGTGAGCGAGGCTGGTCCTGTAATATTGGTGAAATGGGAACTGAAATATTGGTTCTGCTTCAGAAAAGAGATAAAGAGAGGCGAGGGAGAGCGCCAGACTCGTTTTTTTGCCAGAGACAAATGGAATTTCACTTTGTCATTAAATGCCGCCTGTGTTGTTGTTTAGGTTAATATATTGCAGGTCTGGTTTGTTAATATCCAGAGCTGTTTGACATGCGTTTGTTTAGTCATTCAACAGTCTATTTTTGTAATACAATATTTGTTACAACACACGTTATATGATATATATGAGAAGTGCAAACGTTCCAGAAACCGGGGACACTGTTATAACCCAAGCTTTTTCATGTCCTTCGAACAGACAGACAGGAACTGATGCTTTCTGAGCATGAAATGTTGCCCTCTGCACTCACGGATTTGGAAAACATTGCATGCCCCTAGAGAACAAAAGAACTCCGTAATCGTCCTTTCTTTCACGGGCGGTCCTCCTGACCTTATTTCACGCCTAATTTCTATTATTCGCACCCGTCTACCTGCTAAAGGCCCAATCAGGTTTGATTTTGTCCTTCACTGAGCATCAATTGAGTTAGATTAACTTTTTTCCCTTAAAAAAAAAAAAAAAATCAGCGCGTACTTCATTCGTGATTTGCCTCTCTTATCGGAGCCTTCAGAGTGGAGCTAACTTGGACTGCTTAATCGCGGATCACAAGAGGAGCTAATGAAGTGGAAATGGGGGTAGATGTGGACCAGGGGTCCCGCTGTGGGAGGAGGTGGTACACTTACGGCCAAATTCTTCCAAAATCTGGCCTCTTCTGTGAATGTATGTATGTATATATATATATCTATATATATATATATATATATATATATATATAGTGTGTTTATGTGTGTATATAGCGCCGCTGTCCAATGAAAAATAGGTGAAATGACAACTTTACAGGAGAGGACAAAAACATTCTTTACTTATAATGTAAGTCAATGGAACCAGAAATGTTTCCAGGCTGTTTTGGAGCATTTCTACTGGTCCATTCGTCATGAAATGTTTACACAGTGTAAACGACAGTTGTTGCGTTCAAATTATGTAGAAAAAAAATTGACATACAGTATGTGTTTATGTGTATATAAATAGCGTTGCTGTCCAATAAAAAACAAGTGAAATGACAACTTTACAGGAGAGGTCAAAAACATTCTTCACTTATAATGTAAGTCAATGGAACCAGAAATGTTTCCAGGCTGTTTTGGAGCATTTCTACTGGTCCATTCGTCATGAAATGTTTACACAATGTAAAAGACAGCTGCTGTGTTCAAATCATGTAGAAAAATAAAAATCAACATATATGGTATATATATATCACATCTGTGAGGGTTTTGCAGAAATCTTGAATTACACTGTAGATACAAACACAGTACATAGAATAGCTGAGAAGTAAACGGCTTCAATTTAAAGGGGAATTCCACCAAGTTTTAAAAACCTATGCATAATTCAGTAGGTGAGTTGTACAAGTCACTCAGAGTGATGTGAAATTCTACTGAAAGCTAACTGATGTCTTTACAGTGGTGCTGATGGGAACCAGGGACCTACATATAGACATTTTATTTACTGCCCAAAACCACCAGTGAACCTACCGAGTTTCTATGTGAAATGCTGGTGATGGTAAAATAGCAAAAAAAGGCTTTTTCTTTGGGGACTGTTTGCCTCATAACGCCCTGCTTGTATCCCTCCACCATGAATGGATTTGTAAAAATTAAAAAAAACTCTAGCTGGATATTTTTCCTAGACGTCAGTCGTATTTATCCCTGTTTTATGTAATAACTTTCTCAGAGGGAGCTTTTTAGAGTCATTAAAGCCTACAGATATCTGGTTCCCATCACCAACACTGGGAACAATCCTGATTTGGGAAGTTTGTCTATAATAGAGCATTTCATATCAAACCACTCTGAATGACTTTGTTTAATGATTCTCTTGTAAGTTATAGCTCAGTTAAACCCTGCAAACTGTTATTCATTATATTAAAACCTACTTTGAGCAGTTTAAAGTCATTCCGGACATTCAGCATTCTTCTATATAAAACATTTTGTCTCTTTGTTGATATTGTGCATCTTAGCTATATATATATATATATATATATAAGCAAATATAGCAAATTACATATATATATATATATATATATATATATATATATTACGACTCAAAAGTTAGAATTTCATTTCATGCAATTTTCATGCAGTTCACAAACAATACTGTCCATTTCACAATGTTTGTATTAAAGTTTATTTTTGTATAGAGGCTTATTTTGCATATAGTTCTATTATCAGTAATTCTCAGTCCTCTGTCTAAATCTCCTGGTACAGCCACCAATCCAAGTTAAGGATGTTATTGGACTAATTGGTTGTTAGGACACTCTTGCTCAATTGTGATCACAGCTGAAAAACATTCTACTAATAAGTGAGTATAAAAGGGAGAACAACATTCTAGGTTAGTTTAGTATCTGAAGATCAGCAGTTGATGACTTGCTGACCGACTCACAATGACCAGAAAGAAACAACTTTCTTTAGAGACCCGTCAGTTCATTGTTGTGTTAAGGAAGAAGATACTCCATTGAAAACAAGAACATTTCACTGTGATCCCAAACTTTTGAGCAGTAGTATATATTATATATAATATATATATATATATATATATATATATATATATATATATATATATATATATATATATATATATATATATATATATATATTGGAAGCATAATGCTGACTTAGTATATTTGTCATCATTTGTATTATCACTGTCCAATGAAAAATAAGTATCTCCATAATTGCAACTTTACAGGAGAGACCAAAAACATACTTTACTTTCAATGTAATTCAATGGAACCAGAATTTTTTCCAAGCTGTTTTGGAGCACTTCTATTGGTCCATTCATCATTAAATTTTCACACAATGTAAACGACCATTGGGATGTTCAATTGATGTAGAAAACTCAAAATTGACCAAAATTAAAATACATGTTTTCCATTGGACAGCGACCATATGTTAAGCAGTTCCTGTTTTTATTCTGAAAAAATGATTGAAGGGAGTCATGAAGTCTGTATTTCATAATTTCATATTTAATGTTGGCTGCACATCCAAATATTGCACACGGACAATATTAAGATAAGATAATCCTTTATTAGTCCCACAGTGGGGGTCAGAACATTACATAAGAACATTTAGCAAAACATTTACATTTCAGGAACGGAATAAACTGAGGTTGCAGAGGTTGTGAGGACTGACAACAACAGCTAATATTAAGAGTTTGAGTTTTTTACTTCTAACCATATTAGCTCAGTTCAGTCATTTTGTAGGCTGTTCAGCTGAATATTTAGGATGCAGTTGAAGCTTAATGGAGAAACAAATTCAAAACCGAACAACTATGCATGGAAATTGTGAATGACTGCATGAGAAACATTAAAGTTTCTACTCAGTTTCTTTTTTCAAACCCAAGTCTGGCTCCTGGTGAGTTGCACTGACCACCCCAGAGTCCAGACCTCAATATCACTGAATGTGTTTGGGGTTGTTTGGATGGTGGGAAGCTGGAAATAATAAAATAGCACCTTCTCAGACTGGACTTGAGAGGTTGTGTCTCTTTGAGGAACTGAAAGTGAGTCTCCTGAACACAGGAAACACCTTGTTTTGGCTTCTGGGTCATTTTTCTGGTGTATGAACGTTTCCTGCTACTGTTCCTGATACTAGAAATCTAATAACCCAGCAGTTTTAACTGGAAATGAAATTACTTCTGCGTAGGGGATGACGAGACCCCACCACCACTATTTAAAATACAGTGCCCCCTCAAAGTTAGCCAAGGGTGCACACGAGTAACTGTGTAATTTAAAGTCTCTCAGATGGCTGGATGTTACAGTGTCCTTTTCCTAATTGGGATGAGGCCCAGACTCCTTATTACACCAGTGTCCTGTGTTTTCTGTCCTACAGTCAGTCAGCCAGAGAGACTAAGGCTGCTTCGCACATCCTGCAGACCGTCTGGAGCTACAAGGAGCTGAGGAACACCTTGACCAAGGACGGCTGGAGCAAAACTCATTTTCAGGTGGGATTCTATCTCGGATGGCGAATAGCGCTCCTTTCCGTCCCCTGAATCTTTCATCTGCTAGCTTACTTACAAGCTCTGACCGTCATCAGCTTCCCTGCCCAGTGAAAAGTGCCCTTTATGTCTCTGAGAGGGCTCTCGAGAGCTTCCAGTATGGGCGCTGTGCTAATTGGACCGTCTTCTAAAAGTTCCAGGCATGTTCTGCGAAAAAAAGTATGAAGCATCTTCTATAAAGTCACTCTGACCCAGAAGCACTTTCTGAGCTCAGAGGAGAAAAGCTTGTCAGAAAACGATCTACCTTTGTAGACATAATTCAGATTCATCTGTAAAAGCTTCTTCAACTCTATCCTTGTTCATTTAAAGGGCCCATATGGCAGAAAACCATATCCTCCTCATGTTTTAATAATGGAGGACTTTGATGTAGTTTGTAAAAGTTTTAAAACGTATAGCCCAGTCCGGGATTGGGAATCAAGCTGCAAAAGCAGCCCATTTTGAATTCACTAATTTTGTGATGTCACAAAAACCACAAATCCACTTTTTCAGCTTACAGCACATTACACCCATTCACACTTAAATTCTGGTTACAAGGGATGTAGGCTTTGTAGGCATTCACACTTCAGCAAGTATGGACAGTAAGCTGCAAAAATAACTCTAAACTAAATTCTAAATTCATAGTTTTTGTGATGTCACAAAAAACAATGTATATACTCACCTATTCAGCCTACAGAAGATTAGCCCCACAGATTCATACTTCTAAATCTTGGATGGTCTGCTTTCTGATAC
The DNA here is from genome assembly GCA_021613375.1 of Megaleporinus macrocephalus. NCBI lineage: Eukaryota > Metazoa > Chordata > Actinopteri > Characiformes > Anostomidae > Megaleporinus > Megaleporinus macrocephalus. The sequence goes on along the minus strand of CM038725.1, from coordinate 30,480,656 downwards.
AGAATACAGAGCAGCCAGTTGGAGCAGAGGTCATTTGCATATATCAGCTAATCTTCTGTAGGCTGAATAGGTGGGTTTATGTATATGGTTTTTGTGACATCACAAATACAATTAATTTAAATTGGGTTATTTTTGCAGCTTAGTGTCCATATATGAACTGTATGGACTGGAGAGAGAATGTTATTATTTGAAACTCAACAATGTTTACATAATATATCAAAGCCTACATCCCTTGTAACTGGAGTTCTAAGTGTGAATGGGTGGGTCTAATTTGCTGTAGACGGAATAGGTGAATTTATGAATTTAGTTTTTGTGACATCACAAAAATAGTCAATTCAAAATGGTCTGCTTTTGCACCTTACTTTTCATTTCTGGACTTTAACAATGCTTTAACAAAGTAAGTGGAAAAGCAGCCCATTTCGAGTTCACTATGTTTGTGATGTCATAAAACTAAATAGATAAATTCACCTATTCCGTCTATGTAGACTTTGATATAGTATGTAAACAGTTTTAAATAATAACATTCACTGCATATACGATCCACACAGTGCACAGTAAGCTGCGAAATTAACCCAATTTAAATTCATTGTATTTGTGATGTCACAAAAACCATATACATAAATTCAGCCTACTGAAGATTAGCCCCACAGATTCACACGTATACATCTTGGATGGTCTGCTTTCCAATACAGAATACAGTGCAGCCAATTGGAGTGGAGGTCAGGGCCTGCCTCACTTTTGAGTTAGTATGTAAACATTGTTAAAGTCCAGAAATTAAAAGTAAGATGCAAAAGCAGCCCATTTTGAATTGACTATTTTTGTGATGTCACAAAAACTATATACATAAATCCACCTATTTTGCCTACAGCAGATTAGACCCACCCATTCACACTTAGAACTCCTGTTACAAGAGATGTAGACTTTGATATAGTATGTAAACATTGTTCAGTTTTAAATAATATCATTCACTCTTCAGTCCATACAGTTCATATATGGACAGTAAGCTGCAAAAATAACCCATTTTAAATTCATAGTTTTTGTGATGTCACAAAAAAACCAATACATTTGCATTCACTATTTTTGTGATGTCATATATACATTTGCATATATGCATATACATATATACATTTGCCAGTATCATGGAAAAAACTGCCTCCAAGTTCCAGTCCAAAAACGGAAAGCTAGATGCAGAAAACAGTCCATTGTAAAATCACTGTTTTTGTGATGTCACAAAAAAAGAAATTCATTTCCACATAACACCAATTTCCGCTTACAGCAAGTTATATGCAAAACTCCTCTTATGAGGGGCATTTATGCCTGGATGTCTTTCTGAATGAGGGAGAATACAGGAGAGCCAATCAGAATGTAGCTCATTTACATATTTCAGCCTTAAAGGGCCCATATCATGGAAAACAAATTTTTCTTACTTTGATGTAATATGTAGAGAATTTGGAACTTGGACATGTCAACATGTTTTTGGTACATAAACCTAGATATGCTGAACGTGTTTCCCAGAGGAAGAATAAAGGTACAAACATAGCATACTGGGACCAGGGCACAGGCAAAGTGAGAAAGATGAACCTAATGCTCGTTAACCTCTGAGAGAAAACAAGCTTGTAGTAAATGTAAATGAGCTCACAGAGAATTTCACAGTGATACTGACACGCCACGAGAGTTTAGTTAATGAGACAAAACCCCAGCAAAACCCCAAAACAGCACAACTGAGTTGTTGTCTTAAGATCTTATCCCCAAATGGGCCGTTGTAGCATCAAATGAATAGATCCTTTGATTAAAACAACATCAAGCTCATTGCTCGCTGATATAGGAATGCACATCTACTCTAGCTAAGCCAAACCTAATAGCCCATGAAAATGAAAAGGAGTTAAAAGGCTACTGCTTTACCAAAGGATGCTTTGCCGCTCAATTTCTGCATTCTTCTCCGCCCACAGCCCACACCCAGTGGTGCTCCCAAAGGTTCCAAGAGTGGCAAGCCAGGCTACGACGACACAACTCTGCCCCTGATGGAGAAAAACCAAGGTTAGTACAGGATATCCAACAGGACACACCTACAGCTCTGTAATTGATGAACCATAAACATGAAATTCTCAGTGGTCAGCAGTGGTCCTACCACTCCCACGCTTATGACACCTTGCCTCTATTTAGAAGCCATAATTATATGGCCAGAGTGTATAGAAACCGAACATCAACCATATGTGCTTGTTAAACATCTCATTCTAAATCCATGTACTTTGATTTGAAGTTGGTCCCCCGTTTACTATAAGAGCCTCCACTCTTCTGAGATAACCCTCAACTAGATTTCAGAACTTGGCTCCAGGGATTTACTTCCAGTTGTGAGGTCAGGCACTGATGTTAGTGGAAGGCCCAGCTGGTAATTAATGTTTCAGTTCGTCTCAAACGTCTTATTTGTCTGGGCTCTGTGCCAGTCAAAGCCTTCCACGCCAAACTTGCCGTTTGTTTACAGCGCTCACTTTGGGCCGAGGGGAGCGTTGGTGCTGGAACTGGAAAAGGCTTTCCTCAATCTATTGCCACAAAGTCTAAAGTCCATAGTTTTCTTGAATGGCGTTGTATGCTACAGCATTAACTTTACCCTTCATTGGAACTAAGGAGCTCAAAAGCCTGAAAAACAACATATGAACATAATTCCACCTCCACCAAACTTTCTAATTGGCATTCTATGTGGTAGGGCAGCATTTTCCAGGCATGCACCAAACCCAAATTCATCCATCAGACTGCCAGATAGTGAAGCATGATTCATCACTCCAGAGAACATGTTTCCACTTCTTCGGTTTACGTGATGCTGCTTTGTCAACCCATTTCAAGAAGCTCCTGGTCAGCATCCTTGTGCTGTTGTTGATTTCACCAGCTAAGCTATTGCATTTCCAGGCAGTTCCACTTCACAGTAACACTTACTGTTGGTAGGGGCAGCTCTAGCAGGACAGAAATCTGACAGTCTGACTTGTTGAAAAGAAGGGATGCTATGACGACACATTACTGAGCTCTCACTGAGCTCTCATGTCCAATCCTTTCTACTGCCCAAGAGTATTGCATGTTTGATTTCATGTCGCAGTTAGCAATGATTATGGCTGAAAACCTGAAGCTGGTAATTAGAAGGGTGTCCACATACTTTTGGCCATGAATTGCAGATTACCGTTGTTTTTCATGACCATAGCAATCATCAGTGCATCTCATGCCATCTCCTAGACGGCCAGTGGAGTTGCATCCTCATGTCATCGCTCACAGTCAGTCAGGGGTTTTACTATGATATATACGTTGACACTGAATATGTAGGCTTTTTGATATGAGGTCAGCTGATTTGTAGTACTAGGCTGCAGGTCCATCGCTAAAGCTATTGCTGATGTAAAAGGCCGTCGCGTGTCCACTTGAGCTCCCAGCGTCTCATTAAGAGAGGAGCCTTCAACATGACAGCATTTCCCCTTTTTTTTATTTTTTATTTTATTTATTATTTTTTTTATTTTCCATGATTGCTATCTCACTGTACATAGCCAGTTCACAAAAGGCCTATGTATGGTGTATATAGCTGCCATTCCCACTTCATCCTCAACTCACCTCAGTCTGGAAAATACGTGCCTTCTTAAAATTCTGGGCCTGTCCTTTGTGAGAACCAGCACGGCTTTAAAGCTGGCCTTGTGGTAAAGAGATGAAAGAAACAGCCTTTGAATGCTTTGCAGGCGACAGAGGCTGTGGCAGTGGTGCTATGATACCTATGGACGAGCTGGGTCCAGGTAAGAGAGCGTCTGCATGCTGTCCAAAGACCATCTGTGCTATTTTTATTTTGTGGGAATGCAATCCTAAACGTTCTAACACATTACTGGTAGGGGGGTTTTCCTGGAATGGGAATGACTATGAGGTGAATCTCGCCTGAAGGGTAACCCCCTTCTGTTTCACTAATCAAATGGAAATGATTTTTCTAACACAATGCTTGCAGTCATGATTTTGGTTCTAATGCTGTCTGTGAAGTTCCTCTTTTAACATGATGTTTGTGATGAGCTCTGTGAATCCATCCGTTTACTTAGACTGATATCTGCCCACTCACTGTTAGCACTGTGCTCTCTGGAGGCTCTGAGCAAGAAGTCTCTCTCCCTCCGCACTCTTTGTCTGGGCTGCTGAAGTGTGTTTAGATGTACCTCAGATTAGATGTGGGTACATCAGTGTGCACTTTATTAGAAACACCTACCTTGTACTGCCACTCACTGGCCACTTTTTTAGAAACGCCTACCTTGTGCTTTGTTAACTGGCCACTTTATTAGAAACACCTGCCTTGTACACCCACTCACTGGCCACTTTATTAGAAACTCCAATCTTGTACTTCCACTCAGTGGCCATTTCATTAGAAACACCCACCATATACTTCCACTCATTGGCCACTTTATTGGAAACACCCACCTTGTACTTCCACTAACTGGCCACTTTCTTAGAAACTCCAACCTTGTACTTCCACTAACTGGCCACTTTATTAGAAACGCCTACCTTGTACTTCCACTAACTGGCCACTTTATTAGAAACACCCACCTTGTACTTCCACTCAGTGGCCTCTTTATTAGAAACTCCAACCTTGTGCTTTCCACTCAGTGGCCACTTTATTAGAAACACCCACCTTGTACTTCGACTAACTGGCCACTTTATTGGAAACACCCACCTTGTACTTCCACTAACTGGCCACTTTCTTAAAAAATCCAACCTTGTACACCCACCCACTGGCCACTTTATTAGAAACTCCAGCCTTGCCCACTCACTCACTGGCCACTTTATTAGAAACATCTACCTTGTAGTTCCACACGCTGGCCACTTTATTAGAAACTCCAACCTTGTACTTCCAGTCACTGGCCACTTTATCAGAAACGCCTACCTTGTACTTCCACTAACTGGCCACTTTATTAGAAACACCCACCTTGTACTTCTTCTCAGTGGCCTCTTTATTAGAAACACCCACTTTGTGTTTTCACACTTGACACTTGTGCAGCTCTGTGGTCAGAGACTGACCGATGATGAAGGACCAGAGGATGGCCAGCACAAATGTATCAACTGATGAGCAAGATGGAGCTGTAATAAAGGAGGGGTTTCTAATAAAGTGGCCGGTAGTGTTGGTATATCAGTGTGTTTGATAGAGATGTTTTCCAGGCTTGTAAAAGCAGAAAGCGTCAGTACTCAGTAGAGCTGTAGGGGCTACAGTGGCTGTAGAAGCTGCTCCAGCATCAGCGACAGTGGTGCAGTACCAGAAGCTGCGGTTAAATCGGTTCCCGGTGGGCACATGCAGATGAGGAGTGCACTCATCAGCTGCCTCGCTCTACCCCTCCACCATGCTCCCGCACGTTCCATGATGCTTTGGGGCTCTGGGCAAGCCTGACTGACAGTAATTGGACAGTGTGTGGGCCGGGGGAGCGAACGGTGGGAGAAGTTTAGATGGTAGCAAGAAGTAGAAGCAGAGAGATCAGGACATGACTTGAAGGAGGGAGGTAATGAAAGGCTCTGCCTCGACTTATCAGCACTCATACAAGTTGTGTCACAAGTGTCTTGCATGTGTTCCACGTCTCCTTAAAAGATCGACGGTAAGCAGCGCTCTCTACGACTCACAGCTGAAGTTGTCTCCCCGCTCTCTCTGTTACAGACGGCTATTCCACTATTGACCAAAGGGACAAAGACTGCAAATACAAAACCAGCGATGGCTCATCAGACCTGACGGAGCGGGAACCACTGAAGGTGAGAGCTAGGAAGACGTAAACAACCCGTAATTTACAGTTTCACTTTCATCCCAAAGGCAGGTGACCAGCCAGTACTGGAGTTGGTGTCTGTGGTTAATATAGGTAATGAGTATCATTACTGAGCAGTGCGCAACCCGCAGTGATGGAAGCTTTAATTACTGGTCACTGAAGAAGTTATATGCTGTAAATAGGGGTCTCAGACTCAAGTAAAGGTGGGGCCGGTCATGTTCTTTAGGGGTGGTCTGGTGTTTAGTAATGTCTTTCAGGTATGAATCCTAAAGTGCTGCAGACAGACAAACATAGGTGCTGCATTGACCACCTTGGCCTACTGGCCTGTAAACGAATACAAGTAAAGAGGGGATCTGCAGTACAGCTTTAGTCTTAGACTTATTAGATTTATTAGTATTAGATCTTTATAAAGGTTGAAAAGGGTTTATTAGTGGCTATTAGTTACATCATAAACGCCTTGAAATGATTAATAAACAGTTTCAAAACTTAAAAAAGGGATGACCTGTAGTTTGCCTAATAGTGATCTAACATTCATTTATATGGTTAAAGCTTAGATCTTGATGTTTACTGATCTTTTGTCTTCTCCATCATATATATATATATATATATATTTTTTAGACGGCTCGGTGGTGTAGTGATTAGCCCACACAGTCTCACAGCAAGACGATCTGGGTTGGATTCCCGGTCCGGGATTTGCGTCACATTCCCTGTGCTTGAGTGGGTTTCCTCCGGGTACTCCGGTTTCCTCCCACAGTCCAAACACATGCATGTTAGGTTGATCAGTCACTCTAAATTGCCCGTAGGTGTGAGCGTGTGCTTGGGCCATGCGATGAACTGGCGACCTGTACATGGCGTACCCCACCTTCACCCCTGACTAGCGGGATAAAGCGGAAGATATTGGATGTGAACTTCTTGTTACATGTCACAACTGCTTATTAATACATTTTAAAGTGTTTATATGTTTATAAACTAACAACTGTTATAAAGCTAATTTAATCCATTCATTTTATAGTTGTACCAAAAGCACATAATGTTTACATTAATTAATATATTTTATGATTTATGATCTACGATAAGAGCAAAAAAAGTTTTGTCTTAGTTTTCTCAGCTCAACATTTAGCTATTAATAGTCTGACTCTGGTGGCCAACTAGCTCTCAGCATGATGTCATACTGATCAAATACAAGTGAAAGCAGCTGCTCAGTCAGAGGTCATTTCCCAAGATCTGCTCAGGACTGTGTGACGGTCTGTACGGTCCCAAGCTGCATCTTTTCTCCATATCAGTTATCCGGGAGTTATGACAAGTTCCTTGAAGCAGATCTACCCATCAGATGTAAATATTCACCTGCAGCTGCTGTAAATGATGTGCAGTCCAGACTTGAGGGTGAATTTTGAACATTTGATGGGTTCTATAAAGCTGTCTCGCTGGCTGGCACTTTGAGACCCCTGGTTTACAAACTGACATTGAAGAGAAAAATAGGAGGACATGAAATTTCTGATTTCCAGTCATCCATCCACTATCAGAACCTGAACGCAGCATACAGGTACAAGAATCTCGTTCGTCTCTGATTCTTCAGCGACTGGGCATTGCTTTTTCACTGTTGACAACATACTGTGTATTAGTGATGTTTTTGATTATGATGTGGACTTTACACCCTTAGTGCATGATGTTTTATCTAGGAAGTCTTGAATATTAACAAAATATTAATTAGGTTATTTTTACAGACTGTTAAACAATAATGATACATTTTAATAATACAAAATGGCATTTATTTATTATATTTTCAAGATGCTATTATCCTAAGCGACTTAAAGTTTTATCATGTTTCATTGTATTCACATATCCATTAGGAGTCTAGCACAAGGAGTTATAGGGTCGGTTAAGCTTACTCCTGGACTGTTTTTTCCTTTCAGTAGAGAAGCTCCATTTAGAATGCTCTGTAGTCCAAGACTAAGCTTAATCCCTGTTTTGGAAAGCTTCCTTTATTGGTATAATTTGGTCCAGGTTGGGAATTGAACCCCATTTTACCACTTGGGCCTGTTAGCTATAGCTTTGTAAGCTGGCTATAACTACCAATAACAGTTTTTCTGGTTTGTGCTGTCACAAGTGACTGGCTAGACTTCTTGCTATCAGTCTAATAGGTATTAAGGAATTAGAAGCAATTGTTAGCTGTTATGACATCAGGTGTTATCTGTCTTAAAAATGACCAGTAATGATTACATGACACTGGTAACTGAACAAAACTACTCATGAAGGTATATGACATGGTTATGAATTAACGATGTGAATTTATATGCAGCAGGGTTCGAGTAAGGTATCATTCAGCAGCCCGTATCTGCAAAGTCCATGCTCTTATTTAAGACGCTCTAACTCATAAGCTGCAGAAGCAGTAGAAGCAGATAATTGAGCACGAGCACATTAATATTGAGACTGTGAAGACCTCTGCAGACTCCAGCTATCCTGCCTACTCCCACGCATGCAAACATCTCAGGCTGGGGAAGCGATAGCCCTCCTCTTGACCTCACATGGAACATTCTTCCAGGGACCAGATCAAAGCTCCCAAATTTAAAGAAATCACTTACAGCCGGCTGCAATATGTTTGCACGCCAGAGACAGCACATGTGGACCCCAAACGGGAAGGCAGGGGGCATCAGTTCTCAGGAGTATGAGCCTTTTTAGGGTTCAGTTTAACCGGTCTCAGTCATTCAGTGCCATCCAGCCAATGGAATTGATTAGCCGTCGCAGTTGAGCTGCTCGATAGCCACTGAGTGTATTTATTATCGAGGACGGCTGAATAAGCTCAACGAGACGTCTAGCTGTTACTGTGTTTTTGGTGGGCAGTATGTGTTCACCCTAAAAGCCCCTAAAAGAAAAGCACTGAGTTTTGCTGTAGCTGTATGAGGTGACTGAGCAGAACATAAAAACACTAACCTGGATTGGCTTAGAACTTTACCCTTGTACGTGTGTGACAGTTCCTCACTGGGTTTCAGACTTTGGGACACGTTTAGTTTAAAACGATGGGCTCTAAATGTTCACCATGTGGCCATGAGGGACAAGAATACAGTCACGCTTCCTGCTCTTTAAGTTGCATTGCAAAGTAGGACATCACAAAACTATCACCAACATTATAAATAAATAAAAAATCAGCAATATTATCAACTTTAGAAATATAGGTGAAAATCTCTCAATCAAATGGTTTATATATATTTTGCTGATTTACTATCTCTATCAATGTCTTGCATTTAAATAGATCACAACACAATCCTTGTAAATATCCAAGCTTTAAATATTTAATTATTTATGGGATGTTTAAACAGAACTCCAGTTTAAACCTCTTTGGCTGAATGATGTGTAGATATAGTCAAGGGTTCATCTCAGCTTCCTACAACTCAATGAGAACTGGAGCTCCACGCGTGTTACCTTTTGTTAGTTTGCTGCTCATTGATTTATCTATAGTCCTTTCACCCGCATTGCCCAGCAATGTATATGAATTAGAGGCAACCAGTCACTGATTCTGCCATACAGTGCACTGCTGCTGTGAGCTACTACAGATGTTTTAACAAGAAAAATGTATTAATGGTGTTTAATACTAGTGACTATTAAAACACCAGACGTTCTATTAACATTCTATATTGAAAGTCTTGCATGGCAAGAATGTGAAAACAAAACTTTTCATGTAAAAACAATTCATCAGATTCAAAACATAGTAAAATATCTCCTTGATATCAAATTACATCATATGACGTCTATGGATTACGCTGAAAACTTTATATATATTTATCCCACTCGGTATGCTTAGATATGCAGTCCAGTATAATTATTGCAATGTTTTTATTGAAGAATCATTGATAGACGACAAGGGTGATGACTTTGTACGCCACAGCCGCATAGCTGTTCCCCTTTGAGTTCGTTTGAAGCACTGCGACCACCACGCCGACCCTAAGCTACCGTTCCGTGTTTATTTAAGGAAGTTCTGAAAGTTCTCCTCCTTGCCTGTTGTAATTTGCATGGATTTGGTTATTTGTTTTCTTCCCTCTTCTCTCTCACTTTTCTCTGATTGCTTCCCCTACAAGGAGACTAACTCTTGCCGCTTCGAGCCCTCGTTTGACTCTCTGTCCTTCTCTGTTTGTTAAGAACTGTTTTGTTTGTTTTTGCTGACCTTAACCTACTGTTTGCTGCAGAATGACACGAATAGGAAGCACTACATTCGGAGCAACAGGCCGGCGATCAGTCTTGTGGACGCTTGCGACGTCAAGCCTCAGCCTGTTGACTCCTGGGTGTAAATGCATGCATGGTAGGTTTTGCTGTGTTCGGTTATGTTTCTGTTGATTGGGACTGTGGTTTTGTAACCCTCATGTTCACCCCGCTTCGCCTTTGATTTGCTACGCTTTTTTTCGGCCTTGCCTGACAAAGAAAACATCACAGTTTCACTGCCAGTGCTTATCTATTTCTTGGGCTTTCTTAAGTCAGTTTTCAAGAAAGAGACAAGCTATTGTGGTGCCACTTAATAATAAATACATCTCAAGGTTAACAGGAGTCTCTACTGAATATCAAAATTCCAAAACCTTCTGCATAATAAATGGTTGCAATGTAAACAGATGTCTATAAGAACAGTGGTGTTGATGGATTGCAGACATCTGAAGAGTTTACTGCCTCCCTCAAAAAACCTTTTACACAGAAAATTATATGAAGAGCACTTCATGGACCTGGCTTGTGACTCTTAAACTCACTCACTCATGTTTAGCAGGCTGAAGATTCTCCACAAAGGGACAACTTCATAATAGTGGTGCTTTGCGTCAGTGATACTGTGTTGTATTTTTAGCTTTTCTACTATTTTGCCATCAGTCGAAACTCAGAGGATCTATGTAGGTCCATTGCTGATTTAGGATAGTAAATAATATCACTATATTTGCATTGTAGACGCCACAACCTGTGGTTCCAATCACCACCACTGTAAAGAAATGAGAGTTGGTTGAGGCATTTCATATCAAACCACCCTGAATGATTGTTTACATCTCAGTGATTATGCAGGAGATCTGGAATTCTGGGATTGTTGTTGTCTTTGTTTTCTTGCTGGTTCATTCTGCTTCAGCTTTGCAAACACAATCTCATCACCCCCACCTCCATCTCATCCTGCTTCACTCCATTCTGGGGCCAAAAGGCTACATTTGCCTCTGGTATACGTACTGGGTGACGGGCTCTGTCAACGTTCGGCTCATCTTTTCCTTACAAGAGAATAATCTTTCGCACTAACTGGGGTTTAGAGTAGGTCCTCCAAAGAGTTCCTCTCTAGGTTCAACACATAGTGTGGTAAGTTGTAGCTGTATATTATGTGCTTATTAACATATTGTGTTCATATCAGCCTCATGAAAGTCATCTCCCATTCATCCTCATTCTCACTACTACATCGCAATTCATTCTAAATCCATCTGGATGTACTGCTGTTATGTTAGAATGTGGCTAGTGATGTGTGATGTGCTAGAGCTGGAGATATTTATTTTTGATCCCATATGAAAATAATAGGCCATGCTTGGAAAATGCTACATTTAACTATGGAATTGTGAAATTGTATGTTTTCATATGGGATTCTAAGATAATCTGTACACATTTTTAGTCCATATATGGTACCAGTCAAAGGTCTGGACACAATCGTTGTCAAAGAGTTTATGCTTAGATTAATCTAAATTGTGACATTGATGGCAAGATGTGTAAATAATAATAATAATTAATAAAATGACACTGAAAAACCCAACAGGTTCCAACTATTAAGCTGATAAAGGACACAGTAAGTATCTCATGCATGAGTAACTATTTAGAGTAACTGGATTTCACTGTACAATTGGAAAATCTCTCAGTAGCAGGTAGTTATGGGCATTAAAGCACTGAGCCTTTTATATTATATTTATCTATAGATTACCTATAAATGAAACTATATCTGGGCTATAAATTAAGTAATAATTTGCACTATATTTTGTAACAGGTGAGCCAGCAAGTGGAAAATCATGGCTTTAAATCCCAGGCTTGACTGGGTATTCCCAGTTGTGCCATTGGTGGCGCTGCACTGCACAAGCTGCATTAGTTTTAACTGGGGAGGTGATTACTGACCAGATCCCAGAGTCTTTACAAGACTGCTGAGTAATTTTCTATCACAAACATCAGCAAACAGGGCGAAGGGAGCGGCAGTTACATTCCAGCACCTCAGTTTCTTGCTCAAACTGTTCTGTTCCACCTTAAATGGTGCAGTTAGGTACCTGAGGGCGGTGTTGTGTGGCTCAACTTAGGCCACATTATTTGCTTGAGCCCATCTTACTATCCTGATCATATTCTTTCTAGCGTTATTGGCTGTTTGCTTGTTTGAACCCATCTTAGTGTGGTCTTAATCTTATCTAACGTAAACTTCTTCACTGTACTGTATCAATTCAAGCTAACCAGTCTAACCAGTCAGATCTATGGACCTAATCAGTCAGCAGTTTCCACCTTAAACTTGTGACATTACAACAACATTTAGTTTTGAGTTCTTTTGTACGTATGACCTTCTTACTCCAAGTGGCTATCCAACTATAATATATTTTACTGCATCATTCAGACCTTCATAGCTAGATCTGCTGGGCATGTCAGTGTTATTTAAACTGTAATCAACTGTATTGGAAACATTGTTACTCAAAATATTTACCTAGTAGTCACAATTACCTGGCTAATACCTGAAACCTAATGGACTCACAATTGAATTACTTCATAAACATGAATTAATAGAACCTGTGAACTGATTGAAGTGTTTGGGTGGGATCTAAACAGCTTGGTAGAAGGCCTGTGTTTCTGATTGGAGATGGTTGAAAATGGACTCCAACTCTAAAGAATAGGTGTGTCCAACTTTTGACTGATATTTTATCTGCGTAGATGAAGTCTACATCACGTCTCTGATCTGTTATTGTTGTCGCCCCCCCCTTCTCCCTCCACGTTCTGTTTTTTTCACCCCCCCAGGCTTAGTCGCAGAGACACAGCAACATCTTCTACACAAGGATCTCCCAAGTCACCACTGCCATTTTCTCCGCCATTCACCGGGCGACGCGGGCTCATCAGCAGACTTTTACAAACGAGAGAAGAAAACAAACAGCACCATGCAGACTTTTCATTCAGCAGCCGAACCTGTGAGCTGTTTTTTATGATAGACTTGTAAACAACAACAACAACAGCAACAACAACAACAACAGCAACAAACAGAACTTCTTTGTCTCAGACATGAACATTCCCACTGGGTTTGGAGAACCCTAACAGAGCGAGCTCGGGGCTGGCTCACCGGATTTTGCCATCACTGATGGAAGGATGGAAGGGTGGAAGGATGGAAAGATGGATGGTTGGATGGATGTGTATAGCAAGCGAAGAGAAGGTGATGCTGAGGACATGGATGTGTATGGGGGTGAAACAGATTTGAAGAGGGGAAAGAAGTGTTTTGTCTAAAAAGTCAAAGTGATATATATTTTTTTGGGTTTCTATTTGTTTCTGATTGATTTCTGTTCTGCGTGTGGATTTTTGGCCTCTTTGGAGACGCAGTGTATATTTCTTTCTCCTATTGGTTTGTTCTATTTGAGCTTTTCTTTTTTTTAACTGAAGGCCGGTTGTGGTGGAGTGAGGGATGTTTAAAGGAAGACGATTGGTTGTGGTTTATGTTTGAAGGGTCTGGGAGCACTTAAGCATCCGACGGTGTCAGATCAGCACTCATCAGCGTTCAGCTTATTCACTGCACTGTGTTCATGTGTTCTTTATGAAGTGTTTGCTACTTTAGAGAAACAGTTGCTGACGTTGTCGGGTCTTTCCGATGGACTACGTAACTTGCCCTTGATTATTAACGATATCGGCTTTTTCAGACTGTTTCTGTCGCCACTTAAGGGTTTGGAAAGACGCTGGTTGGCATCAAAGCAACTAATCCTGAATCCCCAATCCCACTTAATATGCTGATCTGCGGAGGACTGCTGGGTGATACCGACTTATTTCTGAGATTTGCGTTTGGTTTGCGTTAAGAAATGATCTTGTTTATGTGGATGGCATGAAAAAGAGGAGGGATTCGGTGGCGGAGTCGCTCGCTCCCGCGTCGAGCAGAGAAAACTTATAGCGTCTTATATTTTTGGTTGGTTTTCTAAATGTATATTAGAATCATGAAGTGGAAAAAAAAACAACAACAACAAAACCAGTATACAATTCTGTAACTGTCTTTATTCATTGCTAGGTGTGTGTATCCATGAATAGTTTGGGATCGCATGCAATGGATAAAGCATTGCCTTGTTTGTAAAAAAAAAAAGAAAGAAAAGAAAAAGAAAGAAAGAAAAAAAAAGCTTAATTTAATGGTGTGTATCAAACGGCTGCAGAGTAATGCTCATCATCTATTTATATTCTATATTTTCAGAAAGACGTTTATCTTTACAAATCACGTACACTCACGATCTGGAGGTCTCTCGCACAATGGATGGGCGTGAGGCTGGGTGTGCGTAAGACAGGGTGGACGCACACACTGATATAGAGGTTCAGAGACAGAGCAGGCTTCTTGTCCTAACAGCAAGTGAGCGTCACGGCTTTGGGGTTTCTAGACTGGAAACATCTAAACAGACCACTGACTTACTGAGCTAACCAGCCTGGCATTCACGGCGACAAAGCAGATCACTTCATTTAACAATGAAGCTACACAGCAGGTTAGTTACTGTTACTGTTGGTTACTGTAAAGCAACAGTAGGAAATATTGGGTCCAAATTCCTTCCATCACAGACTGGATTGCTGTTTTACTTGGTTTCCACAGTTAATAGCGTGTGTAAAACAGAACGTTTTTTTGTCAAACCAACGAGGGGCTTAAAAACCCCTACAAGAGACCTGGGGTGACTTGCCGCCTCTCAAGTGTGAATATATGGATGTTCAAATTGAAGCACATCATCTTCAGTGTATGTCCGTGTGGTGTAGTCATGTTTTGATGAAGGAGGCCGAGCGAAGTGCAGTACAACATGAACACATCAATTAAGTATTTGGCTCGTTCTGAAGACCTTTGTGTTCACGTCTTGCACAGCAGGCTCAGTTTTTCATCCTGTTTACATGCCCTACAGTAATCAGATCAAGAGGAAACTCCAGGTCGTATATCTGCTTTGCGACTGGCCAATAAACTCACAGATAGAAAACATGACCTCAATGTAACATAGACATCAAGTCCATTTGCCAGAAAGTACGAACACAAAGTGCTTCAGGCTTGTGGTTGGCTTCAACATAGTCAACAAAGTGTTGTCGCCATCTCACGGTTGCAGTGTTCTGGTGCTGTGGTCTGTTTTTGCAGATTGAGAATTGAGAGTAGGTGTGCTGAGAAGCCCACTCCTTAATCCCATTGAATGAATAGGACTCTGCTATTTGCATGACCAATTGGAAAGTCAGATAGCTGGTTGCAGGTTGAGGTTCTGATCAGATTATTGAGCGCACTTCCAGACTGATTCGATTGCTTCGCCAAGAACGGGCTTAATCTGGGCGACGGACATGCAAACGAAAGTTTGGTCAGGTCCTGACCAAAAGTGGTAGCCTAGCCAGAGCCAGGTTTTGAGAAGCTGTATTGATTCCAATGGAAGCTCTTTGGTTCCACCTTCTCCTCGTGTTGCTTGCTGTTAGGACAAGTGGTTAGAACTCGGGCCAGACATGTTTTGGCGTCACCCGAGCTTGTTTAGGTCAACGCACAGCTTTGACTTTGCTTCTGTCGGGCATGACGAAAATGTAAAGATACTTTAGAGACTGTATCATGTCTGCTTGTGATGTACGTTGGATGGTGAGTCTTTTCCATTCTGTAAAGGGAACACGGAACTGTCCCTTGGAGGAACATCAGAAACACAGACGTGGGACAAGTTTCTCTTCTGTTTGACGAACTTTTCTGAAAGAGACGCCACAGAAGGAGGCCGGCGGACGGCGAGGGGACGTTTTCTCGAAAGCGCCAGCGTTTCTATACGCTAAGCAAGCAGCATGCACTTGCAGTGTCTTCTGAGTTCTGCAGTCACGTGACACTCTTAACGCTTGCAGTCTTCTTTTTTTTTCTTTTTTCCCCTCCCCCCACATCCCCCCTTTTTTCTACATAGTGTTCTAACAGAGATTTCTAACAACGGGAAGTAACCGTAGCTTTGTGTATTAACTTGACTTTTGAAAGATGAAGTATATTCTATATCCCCCGCGTCGAGAGCGTCTTGTGCGTCGTTCATGGATCATGTCGTGTCTGTCCGTTCCTGACTGCCTTTTTCGCAGTACACAACCAAAGGATTTTGGTATTGTACAGTAATATTGATTGAAGTCGGATCCACGAGCGCCAATCAACGTCAGATTGTATATTTATAGAAAAAAAACGGAGAAAAAAAACGGTGAGGTAGTTTGGGGTGAGGGGGTGGGGTTGTGGGGGCGTGACATGGAATCAAGAGAGACCTTACCCTTTGTAGATATCACAAGTTCAAAGCGTCCGGAAAACTCAGTACATGTCCAACTTGGTAGCAAACGTGTTTGTAACTCTCATATGTGCCTTAACCCTCTTCTGTGTTAGATCGATAAAGAATAACTGTGTTGTTTTATATTCAGCTCTCTGTTGTTCTCTTTACCCTCTATCGGTCCCGTAACCCTCCCTCCTGAACCCAAACCCTCCCCTCTCAGACCCCCCCCCCTTTACTCACTCCATGTCTTCAGTGTAGTCTTAGACTGGTGGTGGGTGTTGCCTTGTATTACATTGTATTATATACTTTAAAAGAATAGACACATTCAAAGGGTTTGAATACATAGGTCGAGAAAGACGTTCATGCTTCGGTAGTGCTCGAGATCGACGCCACATTGACGGAATGTATTACGTTACTTTTACTAATACCCAGAGAGGAGGCCTGCACTTGTTAGACTCAAACAGAAAAATACAGATTTGTAGAGTATCACTTTGGTGTGTTTTCAATAAACCATGCCTGGAAAAAAAAACTGTGCTCAGTCTGTTGTTGTTTTTTTTGCTTTTTTAATTCATTAACCCTTTCATGCATAAATTATTCAAAATTGTATTCAGATTTTTAAAAAATGTTTTTTCTTGCTCAGATCTGCATAAATAATCCTATGGAATTTCATTTGACATAAAAATCAGTTTTATGCATTAGCGGAGTAAATAAACAGAACATACGCTTTTTAAAAACATCTAAAGTGTTTCCAAGAATGCTTATATTTTTCCTAAAATCTTTCTTGAACTTTTAAATGTATTATATTGTAAAAACTAACATTTTATACAAAAAAATGCTGAATTTTAAGCTTATTTTTTTGTAACTTTTAAATAAAAAATGCTAAATATTAGAACATTTGTGAGGATTCCTCCTCTTTACATACAATAAAATAAAATAATTTTGGTTCTGTTAAAAACAAGCTGAAAGCACAATTAAAAGAAACTTTAATACATTTTTTCAGGCTGGAATTTTGCTGCAAAACCTGTATATAGGCGACCGGCGGTAGCAAGACATGTTTGTTACAGTGCTCTTATTTCTTGCTGTGAAATCCCTTAAAACAGCCTGGACAGAGGGAAACTTGATATTGGACACAGATGTCACATAACTATAAATTTATATAAATGTATTACTGTTATACATCTACACAACATATAAAAAAACTATTTAATTATATTTATTATATTATATTTATTACTATTTTTATTTATATTTATAGCCTTTTATTGCATGATGAGTTGGTTTCTGAGCCATAAAAACATCTAAAATAAGGGAAAATAAGTTTAATATGTCAAATTATGTTTATTGGAGTCTGTTTGACACACAAATATTTTTTTTAACCAGATTTGACCTTTTTGAGTAGAAACTTTAAACAGATATACCAGAGACATTTTCTACATTCTTAGTATTGTCAGTCATCCTAGATACTAAACCTCAGCACTCAAGACTAGCATTCAGGAGAATGGATTTTGTTACACTGGAGCACTGAGACATATGATTCTGCTATCTAGTTGTTTGGAGGGTGAAATGCATTTCATATGTTTTAAAAATTAAACTATTAACTGTACACACGCGCGGACAACATGCATGAAAGGGTTAAAATACTGAATGAAGGGTTTTCACATTCCCAAATAAAGTAGTACATCCAAACACTCACCAAGCACTTCATTGGGAACCCAATATTCATACTACAACTAATACTGGCTTCTCTTTGCTCTCAAAGCTGCCTCACATTTTAATGGCTTGGGTTCCACAAGATGCTGGAAACATTGCTTTGAGATTCTGGTCCATGTTGAGACTTTCGTGCCGCAGAGCTCCCGCTTTACCACATCCCGGAGTGTTCCACTGGACTGGACTGGACTGGGAAGAATATTAAACAACTCTGAGCTCAAGTATATGTAACAGAACGTGCCAGCAAGCTCCAAGTAACTCACAAGGTTTATTTCATGAGCTCATAAAATAATTAATTAGCTCACCAAAGAAAGAGAAAACAGTTTGCTTCATTCTAGGACCAAATCATTGGGTGTATAAAACCTAACCAAAGTCACATACCTTCTATGTGGAGATCAGAGTACTATTACAAAGTGCTCTGTAAATGTATCCTATGGTCAGAGATTGTAGATTGTAGAAAACCAATATTCAATATTCAGGCTTAAGTTATTTACCCTGCTATCTATTACACAAGCACTACTGAACACCAAACTTTTAAAGCTTATTAAATAGCCTTAAAGGCAAAATCACGTCCTCATATAAAAGCTGTCATAACTCTGTCCCAGCACCAGAGAGCTGACTTCAAATCAGTCCTTCAAAAACATTCATGATCAGAGAATCAAGAGCTATAGGCCTGAAATCAGTGAAACAGGTTAAACTGGACCTTTTTTAACTGGATCCTACTTGTTTATATATATATATATATATATATATATATATATATATATATATATATATATATATATATATATATAAACAAGTAGGATATATATATATATATATATATATATATTTACCATAACAGACCATTCTCAGCACTGCGGTGAAACTTATGTGTTGGTGGTTTGTTAGTGTGTGCTGTGCTGGTGTGAGTGGATCAGACATAGCTGTGTTGCTTGAGTGTTTAAACACCTCAGTGTCACTGCTGGACTGAGAATAGTCCACCAACCAGCAACATCCAGCCAACAGGTGTAGAGTGGACAGTGAGTGGACACAATGTATAAAAATTCCACCACTGCTGTGTCTGATCCACTCACTCCAGCGGCACGTCAATGTCACTGCAGTGCTAAGAATGATCCAAAATGCAACCAAAACCAAGATCTTATGCACTGCTGCCACTTGATTGGTTGATTAGATAATGGCTTGAATGGGTAGGTGTACAGGTGTTCTTTATGAAGTGCTCTGTGAGTATATGTGACAAGAAGACAAGACCACATTATATAGTATTTGTTATGGCAACGTCACGAGCACTCAGAGTGGAACTCATGCTCACGTTTTCTCTCATTTCTGGTGAGCAGAGAACAAATAAATATTAGAAATCTTTTCTTCTAGCTGGTAACATGCTAACTACAAAGTTCCATAGGGGAAATTTATAACTTCTATGCTCAGTCTTAGAGTGGAGGTGCTCAAAGTGCACAACTAAGTAAACCCAATCCTGGGATATGAACCCACAACCTACCGGTTCTGGCCCACCACTACTACCACTAGGCTAGTAGCCACCCCACACTGTACCTATGGTCATTTGCATTGAAGCTTTTAGTAGATAACCAGACAAACTGGCCACACCCACCAGAGCACAGTGCTGCTATGCTGTCAGTAGCATCATTCCAATAAAGTGGGAGCTCATAACTGGGTCAAAGACAAAGACTGATTGATTAAACGAGTACAATCTGCTGTGATTCTGTTTGTTTGGAATGAAAACCTGCAGCCACGTCAACCCTGAGACGATAAGCTTGAATGCCCCTGTTAGAATATCTGCCAGCAAATGTTTTAAAAACAGTCGACTATAATGACTGTAATGATTTTCCCACATTTCTGGCTTTTTTCTGGCGAATAATGTTAGTGTTCCCAAATGTATGTTGACTTCTTTGTAAGTCTGATTACAGAGAGTAAATTTTTACTTTGCTCTAATGCATCATAATCTGAACCAGATTAAGAGGTTAAATATTTTCTCTTCAGTGCAGCAGAAACAGAGTTCCCGTGTTCATTTGAATGGACCTTTCAGAAATTAATCTAATAAATTCAGAGGTGTCAAGCAATGAAGCACAAATACTTTGTTACCTTACTTAGAATTTTTGGTTATTTATACTTTACTGGAGTAATTATTTTATTTTTCAGCTGACTTTTTACTTCTACACTCTATTATCAGTACTTTCTACTCCTTACATTTACACTCCATTATCTGTACTTTCTACTCCTTACATTTACACTCCATTATCAGTACTTTCTACTCCTTACATTTACACTCCATTATCAGTACTTTCTACTCCTTACATTTACACTCCATTATCAATACTTTCTACTCCTTACATTTACACTCCATTATCAGTACTTTCTACTCCTTACATTTACACTCCATTATCAGTACTTTCTACTCCTTACATTTACACTCCATTATCAGTACTTTCTACTCCTTACATTTACACTCCATTATCTGTACTTTCTACTCCTTACATTTACACTCCATTATCAGTACTTTCTACTCCTTACATTTACACTCCATTATCTGTACTTTCTACTCCTTACATTTACACTCCATTATCAGTACTTTCTACTCCTTACATTTACACTCCGTTATCTGTACTTTCTACTCCTTACATTTACACTCCGTTATCTGTACTTTCTACTCCTTACATTTACACTACATTATCTGTACTTTCTACTCCTTACATTTACACTACATTATCTGTACTTTCTACTCCTTACATTTACACTCCATTATCAGTACTTTCTACTCCTTACATTTTAAACATAGTCTCGTTACTCCTATTTCATTTCAGCTTGTTTCATTCATGTACATTTACATTCCAGTAAAGATTATTGATAACATGTCTTTGAAGTTTGACTTCATTACAATACTTATAGACAACTAGTCATCATATCTTCTGCTCCATGAAACACATGTTAATGTTCAGTAGTAACAGACTTTTACTTTTATACTTTAAGTAGTTTTGAAAGAACTTTTACACTTTTACTGTAGTAAAAATCTTGAGTTCATACTTCTGAGTAATGAATGTGAATACTTCGACACCTTTGAATAAATTGACCACAGATTCTGTGACCTCAGACTTGAGGTTTTAAAGCATCTGAACCAAGCTTACTCAAAACGTTACACACTACTGCCATCTGCTGGTCAAGACATCATAATAAATGTAGTAAAATCCTATACACAGTTTGTAACATCCTAAAACCAGAACACGACATGTATCACCATTTTTTGTTCACTTTCATCACTAGAACATGACAGCTGCTCATGATTTCATGATACCAGTTCAAATGTTAATGATGAATGGACCAATAGTAAAGCTCCAAAATCACTCGGAGTAGTAAACTATTTTACTATTATAACGAGTATAACTAGTTCCTATTTTGGACATGTGATGTCATCCAAGTGGGTCTGTATCTATGTTTGAATTGTATTTATTCTATAATTATAATTATATAATTATTATAATTATATATATACACAAATTCAGGGTCTAAAGTGGCTCAATATATTGGCATTTCTCTCAAGATATATTTTAGTTTTTTGTGGAAATAGCAATTTATCACCCCATAATATTTAATCACCTTTTCAAAAATAATAGGTACATTATTTTTAGAGAATGACATTACGTCGACATAGTTTTTAGAAAAGAAGTTAAACAGGTCAAATTATTTTGAGATTAAAAATCTAAATTTTATTATTTCATATTTTGACATTTGAAAAAAAAAATCATATTTTTGTAAAGTGCAATTGAAACTGTCCAGTGATTTCATAGCTGATGTAATGATGATTATAATGATATAAAGTACAGTTAACAGTAAATACAGACTTGTAGAGCGTCATTCGTGTGTGTTCAATAAATGAGAACCAGAAAAAATGTTGTGTTGTTTATTATCATCATCCTTATTATTATTATTATTATTATAAATTAATATTTAAACAGAATTCTACAAGTTGTATAATAGTTGAGGCACCATGCACCAAATATTTAACTCTCAATCCTGAATCTTTTCTCTTCCTTCTCTAACTGTTGCGCATTCATTTCACCAGCTAATAATCAACTCTGACCAGAGCCGGATCATATATGACTGATGTTAGATCAGGTGAAAACACAGGGATTCAGAACCGTTTCAGATGTTTTTATAGGGTGAAAGTTTCACTCAGCTGATTGTTGCTATTTGTATGAGACATAATTGTCATTTGACTTTAATGAAGCAATTCAAGAAGTCTATTCAATCTCATTTGTTTATCGAATTAAAAAAATAATCTGTGAAATTTTCTTATTTTCTTAATGAATGAATTTCAAATAGGAAAGGAAAATATCAATAACTTAAATTAAACCATGCCAGTGCTGGAACAAGCCTGTCAGCAGACTAAATATGTTTGCTAAATACTCCCACCTCTGTTGAAATATTATGTGGTTTGGTGAAACTTAAAAATTTAGGGGAAATTTAGGGTCTGTCTGAAAACCTAGTGAGCTCCTTTACGTCATAGTATGCGCTCCAGACATGTAGACTGTCCCAATTCTTATATACCTTAAACATGCTGTCTACTGAGGAACCTTATTTAGACCTGATTTTAAAAAAGCATCGAACTCTTCCTCAGCCGCTAAGACAATCCCATGATGTAGCGCAGGCTAATCTACGAGCAGTGAAGTGGTTTTAAAATGTGAGTTATTTTGATTCTCTCTGGAGTTTTAATGTGTTTCTGGTCATATAATCACACAAAACAGTATTTTATTATCAACTCTGTAACGAGTCCTTCACCATTTACAGTTTTATACTCCAGACATTAGCATTTATGCTAGCGGATTTTTAAGCCTCAGGCTATTGTTTTTAATGGTAGCTTAGCAACCAGCTAAACCACCAGTCGCGTGCTGCAGTGGGCGGGAACAAGCCGTGACGCAGTCTCTCTCTAACTAGAGCGTCTCAGTAATCTGTTTTATGAGGAGAGATGAGGAGAGAACACTGCTACTTAAACAGCTCCCTACCTAGACAGCCTACTTGGACACTCACTAGGTTTTGAGACACACCCGTAGTCTCATGTTGTTTTGTGTAATTTAATATATATGGTGGAAGTAACCAAGCCTGCTTTCTAAAGAAGAAGGTGAAGGTGCTCACGTGGCCTAGCCGGTCTCCTGACTAGATTTCCATTTGAAATGAGTATTATGTGAGTCTTGAAAATATAATTGCCAACAGCAGTCTTTCAACAAAGTACAGGTGTTGTTACAGTGTACAGTATCTCAGTTATGTTTATATTCATGAAT
The DNA here is from genome assembly GCA_021613375.1 of Megaleporinus macrocephalus. Lineage (NCBI taxonomy): Eukaryota > Metazoa > Chordata > Actinopteri > Characiformes > Anostomidae > Megaleporinus > Megaleporinus macrocephalus. The sequence goes on along the minus strand of CM038725.1, from coordinate 30,457,478 downwards.
ACATACTTTTTAAATCAAAAACAAACGTTGCTGTTTTTTTCGTTTGAACACGTTGACAGTCTTTCATGCTGTATGGAAATGTCTGTATATTCTATTTACACTGTATATAAGGTATAGGAACAATAGATGTGCTTCAAAATGGCTTGGAATAAAATCTATTTACACTAGGTTTTTACGCTAGACCAAGGTTTTTGGTCTCTTCTGTAAAGGTGCTATATTAGAGATTTTTTTTTGCTTTGGACAGCGATGATATATTCTATGGGTAGCTTTAAAATGGATATATGCACTGAAACTATATATCAAAGTATGTCGAAAGCATCTGATACTTTTCCCTTCAATGTACATCACTCTATTAGATCATATCTGTTTTATCTAGTTTTGATTGGCTGTTTCGTGAAATATGTTTCATCTTCCAGTGAACTACAGGAGGCTGTACTTTATACAATACGAGTGAAATAGAACTGTGTGGAGGTTTCAGCATGTAAATCCAGCATCAGGTGAGCTCAGTGACGGAGCAGGCGGAGTTACTGAGCGGCATGTGCTTCGGCGAGGGTGTGCGCGGCACCAGAGATGGCCTGTGTGACGATGGACAGGTGTCTGTGAGCCTGGTTCCAGTCCTCCTTCAGTCCGGTTGCACGGGCCTTCTCCACGGCGTCTGCCAGGCCTGGAAACGTGGCCACTCCTGACGACCTGGAGGCCCAGATCACGTGCCTGGAGGAATCAAACTGAGCGTCAGCACTAGAGGCTCTACTGCAGTTAAATACATCACAGTTTTAATCCCTACAGAGGAGCCTGTCAAACGGTCAGTGAGGTAACAGACTCAGGTGAGGATACTGTGAACTAGCTGTAAACCGCTAAAGCCACTTAGTGTAAGTACAAGGTAGGTGTTTCTAATAAAGTGGCCAGTTAGTGGAAGTACAAGGTGTGTGTTTCCAATATAGTGGCCAGTGAGTGGATGTACAAGGGGGGGCTTTCTAATAAAGTGGCCAGTTAGTGGTAGTACAAGGTAGGTGTTTCTAATAAAGTGGCCAGTTAGTGGAAGTACAAGGTAGGTGTTTCTAATAAAGTGGCCAGTTAGTGGAAGTACAAGGTGGATGTTTCTAATAAAGTGGCCAGTTAGTGGACGTACAAGGTGGGTGTTTCTAATAAAGTGGCCAGTGTGTGGAAGTGCAAGGTGGGTGTTTCTAATAAAGTGGCCAGTGAGTGGAAGTACAAGGTAGGTGTTTCTAATAAAGTGGCCAGTTAGTGAAAGTACAAGGTGGATGTTTCTAATAAAGTGGCCAGTTAGTGGACGTACAAGGTGGGTGTTTCTAATAAAGTGGCCAGTGTGTGGAAGTGCAAGATGGGTGTTTCTAATAAAGTGGCCAGTTAGTGGAAGTACAAGGTAGGTGTTTCTAATAAAGTGGCCAGTTAGTGGAAGTACAAGGTGGATGTTTCTAATAAAGTGGCCAGTTAGTGGACGTACAAGGTGGGTGTTTCTAATAAAGTGGCCAGTGTGTGGAAGTGCAAGGTGGGTGTTTCTAATAAAGTGGCCAGTTAGTGGAAGTACAAAGTGGATGTTTCTAATAAAGTGGCCAGTGAGTGGACGTACAAGGTGGGTGTTTCTAATAAAGTGGCCAGTTAGTGGAAGTACAAGGTGGGTGTTTCTAATAAAGTGGCCAGTTGGTGGAAGTACAAGGTGCGTGTTTCTAATAAAGTGGCCAGTGAGTGGAAGTGCAAGGTGGGTGTTTCTAATAAAGTGGCCAGTTAGTGGAAGTGTTTCTAATAAAGTGGCCAGTGATTGTAAGTACAAGGTAGGTGTTTCTAATAAAGTGGCCAGTTAGTGGAAGTACAAGGTGGATGTTTCTAATAAAGTGGCCAGTTAGTGGAAGTACAAGGTAGGTGTTTCTAATAAAGTGGCCAGTGAGTGGATGTACAAGGTGCGTGTTTCCTCTGACTGATACCTGAATGCATATTTGTCTGGGAATGCCATGGGGTCCACAAACGCTCGGTCCAGAAGCATCAGCTGGTCGTTAATCCGGCGGGCTTTCAGGGGGCTGTTAACAGAGATATCAATGTTTTGTTATAACACAAGCAAATCACATTTACAGCTGAACTACAAGGCACTACTGAGTCAGGAGGAGAATAATAGATAACATGGTGACCATAAAAGTGGTTAAGTCTCAAATGAAAAATCAACATTCAACTGATAAAGAGACGATTATTATTATTATTATTATTATTATTATTATTATTATTATTATTATTATTATTATTATTATTATTATTATCATCTACAGTATGTTATATCAGCTCTACTGACCATATAGGAGCTACACTTACAGGCCATATAGGAGCTACACTTATTACCCTGTTCTTTAATGATCAGGACCCCCACAGGACCACCACAGAGCAGATACTATTAGGGAGGTGGATCATTCTTAGCACTGCAGTGACACTGACATGGCGGGGGGGTGTTAGTGTGTGTTGTGCTGGTGTGAGTGGATCAGACACAGCAGTGCTGCTGGACTGAGAATCGTCCACCAACCAAAACTATCCAGACAGCAGTGTCCTGTGGGCGGCGTCCTGTGTCCACTGATGAAGAACTAGAGGAACACAAACTGTGCAGCAGCAGATGAGCTACTGTCTCTGACTTTACATCTACAAGGTGGACCAGCAAGTAGTAGGAGTGTCTAATAGAGTGGACAGTGAGTGGACACAGTGTTTAAACATTCCAGCAGCATCGCCGTGTCTGATCCACTCACACCAGCACCACGTCAGTGTCACTGCAGTGCTGAGAATGACCCACCTCCCTAAGAACATCTGCTCTGTGGTGGTCCTGTGGGGGTCCTGACCATTAAAGAACAGGGTAATTAAGTATTCAGAGAATCTTGGACTTGTTTGTTTTACTCACTTACGTTTCATTTGCAAGGTCTGAGCTGTGGATGGCGCGGTCCAGGCTTGTGGCTGCACTTCGGAAGGACTTCACTGCCTCTTTTAAGGACTCTGGAACAAGAAGAAAATCTTTATGGGCCTGTATAACTGATGACTGTATAACTGACAGTGTATGGACGGCCCCCCAGTGACAGGGTTAGGGGGGTCAGTAAGTATCACCTTGCCATGTTAGTGGTATTGTGTGGTGTTGGTATGTATATATCAGTAGAGTTTCCTACCTATGGAGATGCCGTTGGCGGTTAGTTGTGCTTCAAAGTTCTCCACGGTGCCACTGAGGTACTCCTCCAGACTCTCAGCATAGTCAGTGCAGTTGAACGGCAGCAGGAGGCTGTCGGCCAGTCGCAGCAGGACGTTCCCAGCCGTCCTCGCTACAGTCTGGTGACTGGTGAAGCCTTCATATGAGAAATTAGGGATGTGATAATGTGGAAAAGGTTAGTACACTGAGATGCAACACTGTGTTTTGTCTAATGAAGGATTTAATCATATTTGTATCTAATGAGTTGAATTAGTTGCAGAAAACAACATTTTTGCACCAATCTAATTTGCAACACACAGGAATAAAGAGAAAAGATCCAGACTATCTGGGGGTCCAGTTGGAGGCACCTGATCTGATTTAAAAGTCTTTATCTGATCAATTAGTCTATTTTCAGTAGTAAGAAGAGCAGATCTGATTCGACAGATGTAAATAATCATACATACAATACAAAGTAACATGAATATCTTATTGTGAGAGAAGTAGATCAGATCTTGAGCTCCAGTTTGAAAAACAAAGTGTAGTTCTAAATTTCTCCTGGACGCCCCAGACATTGTTATTTCAAATTTAGGTCCTGGAATTTCAGGTTTAGGTTGTTAAATTCAGGTTGTGAAAATTTGGGTCGGGAATTTCATGTCATGAAATTCAGGTTGTGAAATTCGGGTCATAAAAATTCAGGTCGAAAAATTTAGTTCATAAAAATTCAGTACATAAAAATTCAGGTCATAAAAATTCAGGTTGTGAAAATTGGGGTTGTGAAATTCAGGTTGGGAAATTCAAATTGTGAAAATTGGGGTTGTGAAATTCAGGTTGGGAAATTTAGGTTGGGAAATTCAAATTGTTAAAATTGGGGTTGTGAAATTCAGGTTGTGAAATTCAGGTTATGAAATTCAGGTTGGGAAATGTAGGTAATAAAAATTAAGATCAGGAAATTCAGGTTGTGAAATTTTGGAGGTTAAATTCTGGTTGTGAAATTAAGGTAAAAAAAATTGAGGTCAGGAAATTCAGGTTATGAAATTTTGGTTGTTAAATTCTGGTTGTTAAATTCAGTTTGTGAAAGTCAGGTAATAAAAATTCAGGTTGTGAAATTTAGGTAATAAAAATTGAGGTCAGGAAATTCAGGTTGTGAAATTCAGGTAATAAAAATTCAGGTCGGGAAATACAGGTTGTGAAATTCAAGTTGTGCTATCAGGTTGTGAAATTTAGGTTTTGAAATTCAAGTTGTGAAATTCAAGTTGTGAAATTTAAGTAATAAAAATTCAGTTTGTGAAATTTAGGTTGTGAAATGTAGGTCATAAAAATTCAGTTTGTGAAATTCAAGTCATAAAAATTCAGGTCGGGAAATACAGGTTGTGAAATTCAGGTCATAAAAATTCAGTTTGTGAAATTCAAATTGTGCTATCAGGTTGTAAAATTTAGGTTGTGAAATTCAAGTTGTGAAATTTAAGTAATAAAAATTCAGTTTGTGAAATTTAGGTTGTGAAATTCAGGTCATAAAAAATGTGTGTAATGTTTAATAGTTGTTGATATAACTTTTTAGAAGTTTAGCAGATCAATTGTTGGTTGATGCCTGAAATGGTGTAAACATAATAAAACAATATATTGTTTAGCAGTTATGGGGAAGTGAGGGAAGCCAAAGCTACATAAATGAGTCAGAGAATAAAGTGAGTCAGAGAATAAAGCCAGTCAGAGAATAAAGCGAGTAGGAGAATAAAGCGAGTCGGAGAATAAAGCGAGTCGGAGAATAAAGCGAGTAAGAGAATAAAGCGAGTAAGAGAATAAAGCGACTCTGAGAATAAAGCGAGTCGGAGAATAAAGCGAGTAAGAGAATAAAGCGACTCTGAGAATAAAGCGAGTCGGAGAATAAAGCGAGTAAGAGAATAAAGCGAGTAAGAGAATAAAGCGAGTCGGAGAATAAAGCGAGTCAGAGAATAAAGCGAGTAAGAGAATAAAGCGAGTCGGAGAATAAAGCGAGTCAGAGAATAAAGCGAGTCGAAGAATAAAGCGATTCGGAGAATAAAGCGAGTAAGAGAATAAAGCGAGTAAGAGAATAAAGCGAGTCAGAGAATAAAGCGAGTCAGAGAATAAAGCGAGTCCGAGAATAAAGCGAGTAAGAGAATAAAGCGAGTCCAAGAATAAAGCGAGTCAGAGAATAAAGCGAGTCAGAGAATAAAGCGAGTCGGAGAATAAAGCGAGTCGGAGAATAAAGCGAGTAAGAGAATAAAGCGAGTCCAAGAATAAAGCGAGTAAGAGAATAAAGCGAGTCCAAGAATAAAGCGAGTCCAAGAATAAAGCGAGTCAGAGAATAAAGCGAGTCGGAGAATAAAGCGAGTCAGAGAATAAAGCGAGTCAGAGAATAAAGCGAATAAGAGAATAAGCGAGTCGGAGAATAAAGCGAGTAAGAGATAAATAAACACTTTAAAATACTCTTTTTTCAAAAGCGTTCTGTTTTTTAATGTAGCTCTTGTTTTTACTGGAGTGACTAAAAAACATTTCTTAGAAGTTTATAAATAATTTCAGTTCAGCATTTAAACAGTAAATATACAGAAATATACTGAATGGTATGTGTGATGTGTTGGTCTTTTAGTTGTTGATGGTATAAGATACTGATACTGGGTAACTTCAGTAAACAGAATACACCACTGAATCATAACACACGTTGATGACGGTCCAGACCTGCCTGAGAAGATCTCCTCTAACTGGACCTTACTGAACTCTAATTAAACACCATTGCTATAAACCATGCTTGAAAAGCCATAACTATGTAAATAGCTAAAGTCTACTGTCAATGTCAGTCTTTCAGCTCTACTGCATTAAGATTATAATTTTATCTTCTCCTGTGATGTTATACGTTATTTTGGAAATACACAATATACACTGCTGTTCTATCATTTGAAAATTACAGAATGTCCATCCAGAAACATAGTGACCCATGTAGAGTGACCTTATTACTTTCAGGTGCACCCACTGCTGATGCAGGCGCTCTACTGCACAGCTTATATCATCTCTACAGAAAACCATTGACCAATAGAATAGGATGCTTTGAAGAAGACATGACCTTAAGGTCACCAAGCGTCTGCTAGTGAGCTCACAGTGGAGCAGTGGGGAGATAGAGCTGCTTTGATGTGAGTCTGAGTGATGTTTGAGATTCAGAACTTAACGTCCACATCAGTACCTGACCTCACTAATGAATGCTCTTGTGGCCTAATGCAATAAAATCCTCCCAGCAATGTTTTAATACCTAGTGTAAAGCTTTCGTGGAAGAGTAGGAAGTGTACAGTCATCATTTTAGAAGAACATTGGTTTCTACAAACTTTTGGACATATAAGGTGCCAACAACACTGTCTATGACTAAACTACCAATGTTGAGGAATGAAAAAGGAGATAGAAAGAGTTATGGCCGAGGGCGTAGGTGTGGGTTTGACATTGGGGGGGACACTTTTGCTAATATAAATCAAAGCCCACCCTTTCCACTAAAATATGACCTATAAGCTGATTCCAGTGTAGGTAAGGTAGTAAATCACTGTGGAAGTACAGTAAATTACAAATAAACAAACAAAATACAACTAAAATACAATTATCTGTATTTCTGTTTATTATTAGATAAATCCAATTAAAGCTCACTACAAACTGAACAGGATACTAAATTAAATTATACCTTAAATGTCTATATATATATATATATATATATATATATATATATATATATATATATATATATATATATATATATAACCAAACATGTTATTTTTTGGAGGCATAATACTGAAATGAAATAACAAATAAACATATGTTAAGGTTTCCTAACACTAATGTTAGACAGTAAGCCTGTGTCCCAAACAACACTCGCTGGCCATGTCCCAAACTGCAGACTTCTAACGTAAATAACTATATTTATTTATGTATTTAATGTAGTAGCAGTCTGCAGTTTGGGACGCGGCCAGAGAGTAATGTAACTTTACATTTCAGAGTGCGTTAGCTAACGTAACCCAAACTCTCCTAGTCTGTTACCATAACAACACATTATATTAAATTTTATTGCAGTATATATGGTTATCGTTGCTATTCACTGCTCTCATCACTGACCTCGCGTTTAAAACTGGCGCGAGATACCCGACACTCTAGGGTTAGCTGGAAGCTGCTGACTGCGGGGTATTTCTGAACAGGCATCTCAACACAAGCCTTAACACAGTGAAAGACCTACACCACCTAACAACCAGAGCTTGTTGCTAACAACAAACACAGCGCATGAATTTCCATTTTTCTGTGGTTTAATTTTTGGGTGGGACAAATCTACCCGTTTCTGATATTGAGTGGGACATCCTCCCCTGCCCCATCCCCCACGATTGATGAATATGGCTTAACAGGATAGGAAATGTAGCGGAGGGAAGGAAAAAGGCTTTACTGACACACCTGGATCAATGAACTTGGACGCGTAGTCAAACGTGTCGTAGGCTGTATGGTACGCTGGGTAGATACGTGCTCTGGTTTTGCTCTGAAAAGAAAAAAAAAACAGATAATAAGACACATAACAGCAAACATCAAATCAAATCCAAGTTTTCCACACACAAATTCATACTGTAACAGTAAGAGAGGTGAGAGAGGCGATACATTCGCTTCCATAGTAACACAAACAGAGACAAAAAGATATACAAAATGAGTGAAAACCAAACTAACAACATAACAACTTAACAAAGGCAACAAAACAGATTGACAGACTAACCACACAACTAAAAACTACAAATAACCAAACAATAACCACAGACCCACCAACATGGCCAATCCACACATAAAAGCACACTGGACATCAAGAAACAAGGAGACACAGACTAGTAGCAGGTGAGGGGCATAACAGAAGGGCTGAGACAAGGAGGAGCCAAATAAACAAAACAAACACAAGCATGTGAAACATGACAGGAGAGAGAAAACAAGAACATAGACAGACAGAAGCCCGCTCACATGAAACAATCAGATAATATAGACTATCTGAAATATTAATAACAAATAAATAACGAATACAAATAAAATAAGAATGATATAAATTAAAATAAAAGTATTTAATATATATACACTTAAATTTATACTATAAAACAGACAGAAGTGCGCAGTGGGGATGAGGGCTGTTGAATAAATTGCCAAATGTTCAACAAGTGGATGAAATCAATGTCTGAAATGAATGGAAGTGCAACTAGTGCTGTGCAGCTGAGCAGAAGTCCTATGTATGATGTGTGTGTGAGTGTGTGTGTGTGTGTGTGTGTGTGTGTGTGTGTGTGTGTGTGTGTGAGGTGGTCCTAGTTGCTGCCCTGGTACCTCTAGCAGGGATCCCTTTAAATATTCATGGTTAAAGAAAGTCTACATTTAAAGAAAGATGTCTAAGAGGGTCTTTATTTAAGGGTCTGAAGGTTCAGTGACTTTAAATGTGGCACAGTCATAATATGCTTTTTGCCATCTGAGTTTATAAGTTTATCTGAGTTCATAAGTTCATCTGAGTTCGTCTGAGTTCATTTCAGCCCCACTAGATCTCCCTCAGTCAACTGTAAGTGCTATTATTGTAAAATAGAATGAGCAACAACAGCTCAGCCACCAAGCAGACGGGCAGGCCAACTCACAAAGTGGGACCACTGAGTGCACTTAACACATAGAAATCATTTATCTTCTTTCTACAGAGCTCCAAACTGCCTCTGGAGGCAACAGGAGCACATGAACTGTGGCCAAGCAGCTGTACACGAGCCTAAAAGTCTGCTGGACTTAATGGAAACATGTTCTCTGGGGTGATGAATCACGCTTCACTGTCTGGCAGTCTGTATACATGTGAATGTACATGTGAGTCGACGTACCCGGTCATAAGTGTAGGATATGTCCATCGAGCTTATTCCCAGGTAATGGATGAAGGGAGCGTAGTCACTTCCAGCACCCGTCAGATATCCCACACTGTGGAAACAGTCCACACCACCAGCCATCAGAGAGGAACATCTATTACAGTCTTATATTCATTTATAACCAGTTATAAGCTCTAAAGGCTCAGTTCGGGGGCGACATGTTCAGTGATTTTTGTAATCCTGAAGAAGATTGTCACACTCTTCTTTACATCTGACCAAACGGGCTGCAGGTCAAATATGATCTTCAGAATTTAGAACTATTTTCTATTGGTGTTCACACGCAGACACACATAAGGGGCAGTGAAACACCCACATACACACACTAGGTGGCAGTGAAACACTCACATACATTCTAACACTAGTGAAGACACACACTGGGGGCAGTGAAACACCCACATACACACACTAAGGGACAGTGAAACACCCACATACATCCAAACACTAGTGAACGCACACACTGGGGGCAGTGAAACACCCACATACACACACTAGGTGGCAGTGAAACACTCACATACACACACTAGGTGGCAGTGAAACACTCACATACATTCTAACACTAGTGAACACACACACTGGGGGCAGTGAAACACCCACATACACACACTAGGTGGCAGTGAAACACTCACATACATACTAATACTAGTGAACACACACACTGGGGGCAGTGAAACACCCACATACACACACTAGGTGGCAGTGAAACACTCACATACATACTAATACTAGTGAACACACACACTGGGGGCAGTGAAACACCCACATACACACACTAGGTGGCAGTGAAACACTCACATACATACTAATACTAGTGAACACACACACTGGGGGCAGTGAAACACCCACATACACACACTAGGTGGCAGTGAAACACTCACATACATTCTAACACTAGTGAACACACACACTGGGGGCAGTGAAACACCCACATACACATACCTAGGTTGCAGTGAAACACCCACATACATCCAAACACTAGTAAACACACACACTGGGGGCAGTGAAACACCCACATACACACACTAGGTGGCAGTGAAACACTCACATACATTCTAACACTAGTGAACACACACACTGGGGGCAGTGAAACACCCACATACCCACACTGGGTGGCAGTGAAACACTCACATACATACTAATACTAGTGAACACACACACTGGGGGCAGTGAAACACCCACATACACACACTAGGTGGCAGTGAAACACTCACATACATACTAATACTAGTGAACACACACACTGGGGGCAGTGAAACACCCACATACACACACTAGGTGAGAGTGAAACACCCACATACATACTAACACTAGTGAACGCATACACACTGGGGGCAGTGAAACACCCACATACATCCAAACACTACTGAACACACACACTAAGGGACAGTGAAACACCCACACACATACTAACACTAGTGAACACACACACTGGGGGCAGTGAAACACCAACATACATCCAAACACTAGTGAACACACACACTAAGGGTCAGTGAAATTCCCACACACATACTAACACTGGTGAACACACACGAGGGGGCAGTGAAACACTTACATACACACAAACACTAGTGAACACACACACTAGGTGGCAGTGAAAAACCCACATACACACACACACACTATAGTGAACACACACTCTAGGGGGATAGTGAAACACCCACATACATACACACACTAGTGAACACACACACGAGGGGGCAGTAAAACACACACACACACACACACACACTAGTGAACACACACAAACACTAGGGGGCAGTGAAACACCCACATACATTCAAACACTAGTGAACAAACACTATAGTGGACTGTGAAACACCCACACACACACACCAGTAAACACACATTCTAGAAGGCAGTGAAACATCCACATACACACTAATGAACACACAAACATACTATTAAGTACACACTCTAGAGGGCAGTAAAACACCCACATACATACAAACACTAGTGAACACACACACTAGGGGGCGGTGTAACACCCACATACACACACACACACACACACACACTAGTGAACACACACACTAGGGGCAGTTTAACACGCACATATACACACACACACGCACACATTAGGTGACAGCGAGCACACTCGCCCGAAGCAGTGGACAGTCTCATCCACAGCATCCAGGGAGCAGCTGGGGGTTTTCTGGGGTGTCTTGCTCAAGGGCAGTTTAGTAGTGTCCTGTTGGTCTAGAGAATTAAACCAGCAACCTTCCGATTACAGGTCTGGTTCCTTAACCTCCAGTCTACGACTGCTCCCTTCCTACAGAGGTGATGTAATGTAGCAATTTACTGAAGTATTAACAGCATAAAGCAGTTTATCATTACTGTCATTTAATAGAATTGTATTAATAAGATGTTTCATATTGCATAGCAGCACATTATATTGTGTCAATTTGTATTTGTGTGTTGTAACCTGCATGTTTACATGGTTAATAAAGTGTTACTAAGGGACTTATTATGAAAGTAGCATCATGATATAAGCTGTAGCCCATTCATTCCTAATGATGACTGTATGGAAACTGTACGTCTGATCAACATGCTGTACACAAGCCCACCGTTCCTGATCAGACTGAACACTGAACACCACTGTGGATTAGAATCTGCCCCTTCAACAGCATGTTTCCGCTGTAGGTGAGAAGTCATATCTATAAAATTAGAACATGCTTTTGTTTTTACTGACGATAACTGTGATTTCTAAGGGATAGTACAGAAAAACACATACTTTGGGATGAGTCCATAAGTGGGGCTGCTTTTGTTGAAATATTGAATCCAGTTGTCGTACACTGATACGGTGTTTGAACCTGCTGCCTTTACCTGAGAGCATAAAAAAAGTTAAAAATAACCAAAATACATTTTTAAAAGTTCTTAAATACTTTTTATTTAAAACTTAAGTAGAGGTATATAAAGTAATAATACTCTGTACTACTGGGTGTTGCCATATAGCAAAACTAACTATTATATTTTTATATAATAGTTTAATAACAATATAAAGTCTTTTTTTCCTTTTTCTTTGGGAAACCTGATGTTTTCTAATTTAAAAAAGGTATAATTATATGCCACATATATGTGTGAACAGTAATATGCAAAGGTTTGTACACATCTTGTTTCTCTAAGTGAAAATAAGTACTACAGAGAACATGTAAACATGATGTTTTATGCAAATGTTTGTGCACAATTTATATTTATTTGCATAAAATATAAAATATGCTATACCTTTTGTACTGCTCACATTTTATGGGTTTTTCCCAAGAAAACTACATTAAATTCAGCATAATTTTGCATTTAAAAATGAGCAGAAGTGTGTTCTCTGGGGAGGAAGCCATCTGTGTAACTGTATTACATACATCAGAAGATGTTTAGATCCAGACACTCACCTGTTTGGAGGCTGTGAAGATAACGCTCTGTGCAATCGGGGATGCAGAAGCTCTTAGAGTGGCGTTAGCTGCAGGACACAACCCAACACTACATTACTTTATATCTTTACATTATTTTATGTGTTTAACCATTTGATGCACAAGCTAAGCAAACCCCTCCTAATGCACAACATGGGATCAAACTCGACCCATATTCATTTCATAGTTTGCTTATATACTGCTGCAAATATCGTCAACACACCAGTAATGACTACACAGGCTTGTGTGGAGGAGTGAGTTTGGTGTGGAAGAACTTGACTGGCCTGCACAGAGTCCTGACCTCAACCTGATAGAAGACCTTTGGGATGAATTAGAGCGGAGACTGCGAGTCAGGCCTTCTCGGCCAACATTAGTGTCTGACCTCACATATGTGCTTCTGGAAGAACGGTCGAACATTCCCATAAACACACCCCTAAACCGTGTGGAGAGCCTTTCCAGAAGAGCTGAAGCTGTTATAGCTGCAAAGGTTGGGCCAACATCATATTAAACCCTATGGATTAAGAATGGGACGTCCATATGTATGTAAAGGCAGACAAGCGAATCCTTTTGGCAACACAGGCAGCAGAGTTCTGGACCATCCGGAGCTTATAAGGAGAGAAGCAGCTCATGCCAGTGAGAAGACAGTTGCTATGATCTAGGAGATGCTGGAGATGAAGGTGTGGATAAGAGTTTCAGCAGCAGCATTACCAGGTGGATCTTATCAGCTCGGCCAGACCCTCCAGTTATTTTGCCCTCAAACCAAACAAAGGTAAGTGTACTGAGAAGACTCGAGACATGAATGTAGGCCATCGTTTGTTGGCGAAGTTTGCTGATATAAGAGTTGTTAAGAGTTTCATGAATAAGAAGCAGGATTTTAAACTGTATACTGTACTTTATGGAAATCCGATTGAGTTTTTGGAGAACAGATGTGATGCGAGCTTATAAAGAGAGGAGGCGCTCACGCCAGTGAGAAGAGAGTTGCTATGATCTAGGCAGCTGGAGATGAAGGTGTGGATAAGAGTTTCAGAAGCAGGCTGAGAAAGGCAACATCTGATTTTGCCACTAGCTATTTTGCCCTCAAACCAAACAAAGGTAGGTATATAATACTGAGAGGACTCGAGTCTTACCGAATACAGAGATGTCCACATTGATGTAGGCCACTGTCCGTTGGCTAAGTTTGCTGATATACTCCTGCAAATATCATCAACACACCAGTAATGACTACACAGGCTTTACAAATCAAAGCGTTTATATCAGCAATACTGAAGTTGGAAATCTCACCTCTGCATATTCAGCAGATCCAATCAAGCCAAATTCCTCTGCTCCCCAGCTTCCAAAGATGATCGTACGCCTCGGCCTCCATTTACCTTTCAGAGAGAAAATAGACTTAAATTCAAAGACCAAAACGCTGTGATTAAATAATTACTACACAAATTGTGATCAAACCTAAATTCAACTTACCTCAAAAAATGTTTTTGCAAACTAAAGAAACTAACTTTAACTTTAAACAGGTTTTGGCTGGCTGACTACATTTGGGGCAAACTGTGTAAATCTGAATCGTTTCAAAGTAACTCAAAGCAACTAGCTGCTCATTATATGTGGTTTATGGAGTTGAATTTCATTGCCTCACCTGCTTTCACCATTTTTCCCAGGACTCTGGTGATCTCCAGCATAACTGATGTCCCACTGCTGGGGTCAATGGCCCCGTGGACCCAGCTGTCTCTGTGGTTCCCATATATCACATATCTGTCTAAACACACATCAAAACATAACGTCTGTTAAAACACTGTCAGTTATTACTGTCAAACAGTAAACACTACACACACTGCAGATTCATACTGGATTAAAATCACTCCACAGTTATTACCGTGAGACAAACTGCAGATTCATACAGAATTAAAATCCCTCCATAGTTATTACTGTCAGGCTGTAAACACTACACACACTACAGATTCATACTGGATTAAAATCACCCCACAGTTATTACTGTCAGACTGTAAACACTACACACACTGCAGATTCATACTGGATTAAAATCACTATATAGTTATTACTATCAGACTATAAACACTACACACACTGCAGATTTATACTGGATTAAAATCACTCCATAGTTATTACTGTCAGACTGTAAACACTACACACACTGCAGATTCATACTGGATTATAATCACTCCACAGTTATTACTGTCAGACTGTAAACACTACACACACTGCAGATTCATACTGGATTCAAATCACTCCATAGTTATTACTGTCAGACTGTAAACACTACACACACTGCAGATTCATACTGGATTAAAATCACTCCATAGTTATTACTGTCATACTGTAAACACTACATCCACTGCAGATTCATACTGGATTAAAATCACTCCATAGTTATTACTGTTAGACTGTAAACACTACACACACTGCAGATTCATACTGGATTAAAATCACTCCATAGTTATTACTGTTAGACTGTAAACACTACACACACTGCAGATTCATACTGGATTAAAATCTGTCCACAATTATTACTGTCAGACTGTAAACACTACACACACTGCAGATTCATACTGGATTAAAATCACTCCATAGTTATTACTGTCAGACTGTAAACACTACACACACTGCAGATTTATACTGGATTAAAATCACTCCATAGTTATTACTGTCAGACTGTAAACACTACACACACTGCAGATTCATACTGGATTAAACTCACTCCATAGTTATTACTGTCAGACTGTAAACACTACACACACTGCAGATTCATACTGGATTAAAATCTGTCCACAATTATTACTGTCAGACTGTAAACACTACACACACTGCAGATTCATACTGGATTAAAATCTGTCCACAATTATTACTGTCAGACTGTAAACACTACAAACACTGCAGATTCATACTGGATTAAAATCACTCCATAGTTATTACTGTCAGACTGTAAACACTACACACACTGCAGATTTATACTGGATTAAAATCACTCCATAGTTATTACTGTCAGACTGTAAACACTACACACACTGCAGATTCATACTGGATTAAACTCACTCCATAGTTATTACTGTCAGACTGTAAACACTACACACACTGCAGATTCATACTGGATTAAACTCACTCCATAGTTATTACTGTCAGACTGTAAACACTACACACACTGCAGATTCATACTGGATTAAAATCTGTCCACAATTATTACTGTCAGACTGTAAACACTACAAACACTGCAGATTCATACTGGATTAAAATCACTCCATAGTTATTACTGACATACAGTAAACACTACACACACTGCAGATTCATACTGGATTAAAATCACTCCATAGTTATTACTGACATACTGTAAACACTACACACACTGCAGATTCATACTGGATTAAAATCTGTCCATAATTATTACTGTCAGACTGTAAACAATGTACACACTGTAGATTCATACCGAACGAAAATCAGTCCACAGTTATTACTGTCAGACTGTAAACACTACACACACTGCAGATTCATACTGGATTAAAATCACTCCACAGTTATTACAGTCGAACTGTAAGAACTACACACACTGCAGATTCATACTGGATTAAAATCACTCCACAGTTATTACAGTCGAACTGTAAGAACTACACACACTGCAGATTCATACTGGATAAAAAAACACTCTAAAATTATTACCATTAGCAAAAACTAAGCAAACTGCATATTCATACTGGATTAAGATCACTACACAATTATAACTGTTAAACTGTAAACTACACACAATGCAGATTCATACTGGATTAAAAAAGATTTCTTCAGTAATAACAATTACAGTATTTGTAAAGGTATCAGTAATACAGCTCCAATAGGGCTTCAATCAAAAGCTAGTCAGAGGGTACCAGCTTACCTGGCTCCACGCTGCCCCAGATCACTCCCATTACATTCGCAGAGTCCCTCAGCTCCCCACTGTTATACACATCCAGCTTCACATCACTGGGAGACAGATTGACAACGAAAAACCACATTTACACACAATATGCAAGGCATGATGGGATTCAGATGTTTGGTATTTTAGTTTCATAGACAAAAAAAGACATTGTTAGAAAAAAAGCAAATCAGTGGGTAAACGTTACATATTACAAGCTGGCTAGCACGTTAGCTAACTACAGGACCTCTAATAAATCAGAAAACACAAATTTGCTTGGACATGTGGAAGCCCCTCCCTACCTGTCGGGAAAGCGAGATGTGTTCCTGAATCCTGGTCCACCCAAGTTGTATGTGCAGGGCAGGGAGCCTTGCCAATCCTTAGGAGCTGCAGATCCACCAAGCTCGCTGTAACATGCAAAGTTTACTGGAGCTTTAAATTCAAATGTATCATAGAAGCATAGGTTATTAAGAATGAACTATTCCTTCCTTTATGAATATATGTGTGATATATGTAAACATTTATTTAGCATTCTCTATAACCTTCAACTTAAGTTATGGTCTTGCTTCCCTAAACTGATTGCATTTGTTTTTTATACCACAAAATAAAAAAATAAAAAACTAATTAAGCTTGGGTTAAAGATTTTTACATATTGTCGCTATCCAAAGAAAAACTCTTTTTGTACATTTGATCCATTTGATAACTGGTTCACTCACTACAGAGATTCTAAGTGCATTACTCACTCACCATAGTTATCCAGTTATATAGATAACTGTGTCATTCACTCACTACAGAGATAATAACATTTTTGTTTATTTTTATTTTTCTTCATCATTTGAACACGACAGCTGCCGTTTACTCTGTGTAAAAGTTTCATGATGAACGGACCAATAGAAATGCTCCAAGACAGCATGTAAAAAAGTCTGGTTCCATTGACTTCCATTAAAAGTAAAGACAGTGATGATATGTAAACGTTCTCCATTCTGCTTGGCTGCCTATTAGAGTGGCTCATAACAAAAACCAGTCCGGGTTGAAATGTGGAATAATCTGGATTAAAGTTTGGACTGAAGGATGTAGGGTATGTAGACATTTCCCCACATCTTCAACTCCAGTAACTCTGCTATGCACTGTCTGCAGGAACAACACTCTTTATTACGTCAACAGGACTCAGCAGCAGTTTGATGAATTGATGGCCCTATGCAAGCGTGATTGTGGTCAGGCAGTCTTTGCAGCCTAGTTTCTTCATGGACTGGGGATTGCATGGTACATTTAGAAACTTCAGAAGTGTCTATTTTTCCACTTAACAGCTCCTGACTCACCATATTAAGGCCTGGGCATCTTCAAACCCTATTGGCTGGATTGGAATAGGTGGAGCATTATTGATGTCCGTCTCAGGAATTCTAAATGTGTCGTCTGCAAACAGGATTTGTTGGGTAAGGTATTCACAGGGTTCACAAGTAATGTCAAATGTGACCAGACGATGAATATGTATATGTACGTACTGTTTGGTTACCTTTGGCAGCCAAGTAAGGTGTTAGTGGGTCTCCAAAGTCACTGGTATAACTTCCTCTCTCCACGCCAGAAGGAGGGAGGTACCAGGAATGGGGGTATGTCTCGTTTTCATCAGACAACAGGCCATCGTTGATGTCGTAGGGATCTGTGTAGACGAGCACCCCGACGACCCCGAATGGAGCCGCATTGATTGCCTGTACAGCAGACAATTCAAATATTCAATTATTCAATTAAATTAGCATTCCAGCCTGAAGTCTAATATGTTACGTATTGTATTATGCTATATATATACACTACTGTGCAGAAGTCTGAGGCACCTAAGCTGATTGAATATCTTATTAAAACGTGTATTTTCACAAGATAACAACACCAGATATCGTAAGAACAGATGTAAATGATCATAAACACAATACATGAAATAACATGAATATCTTATTGTGAAAGAAGTAGATCATATCTTGAGCTCCAGTTTGAAGAACAAAGTGTAGTTCCAGATTTCTCCTGGACGCCCCAGACATTGTATGAATGTGTTCCTTCAGTTTCTTCAGCAGCAATCTTGATTTAACTTAATGAAGTACTGAGCAGTCAAAGCAGGTATTAGATGAGAACTGTAAATAATACTGGGTTGTTTCCTCAAGGAGAAGCTTGGAATGGGTTAAATTAACACTGATGTATGTAAAATCACTACCTACTGTATTAATACTGTTTAAATATATAATGATAAAGTGCTTTGCTGAGCAAAAAAAGCTTCCTGTCTGGAAAAAATAGCTTTTTAAATATAATGTTTAAAACATTAAACTTTTGCCCAGTCCTGTATGCGATATTGTATTATATTATTTATGTCTTTGTGTGTTGTAGTGAAAGAACACTGAAATATATTATACAGCCACTGGGCATCCCTGTGGTGTAAAGCAGTCCTGACTGCTAGCCTAGCTACCCATCGCTTTGGCGATAAACTCAACCAAGCTAACATCACTGAAACTCACATACCCAACAAAATCATAAAGGCAATGGTATTTCCATCTTTATTCAGAAGCAAAATACGTACTCAAACTGTAGTAAAGTATATAGCTAGTTATTTACCTAGCTAGTTTTAGCTTTTAGCATATCATCCTCATCTAAAATGTTATTGCTGTTGTTGGAGGCCTTTAAAATAATTTGAAGACAGTTACTGAGATTTCCAGCTTCTGAAAATAAAGTCAGCTGTCTGGCTTCTTGTATTTAGCAGCCAATTAAAAAAAAACTTTTTTAAAAGTCAGCCTATCCCCAAAAAAATGCTAACCAGTATTTAAAAAGCTTGGAAAACTTGGTGTGCTGAGCTCTTTTAAGGGACGATTTAGAAGATTTAGATGGATATTTCTAACTTTTGTCTGATTGGACTTCAAAAAAGACATACAGGCTCAGATTGAACTCTGGAAGTCAGTAATTAAAGGGAAAATGAACACCTGCATGTGGCAGCCTCTCACAATATATTACAACTCTGTGGATACTCTATCCGCCAGTGGGCAAAATGTTAAAAGTCAAGTTTGTTATTATATTCAGCTAGAAGTCCTGGTTCTGAAGATCTACCACCCTGCAGGGTTTAGCTCCACACCTAATCTAACACAACTGATCCAAGTATCTAAAACTAGAGATAGATGTGTTGGAACTGAATTTTTTGGTATGGTAGATTTGTGGTATGGTGGAACTGAGCTCCCAAGTTCTATGTCATAGTTAGACATCACCATATAGTTAGCAAGCTATGTGCATGCTGTAGATATGTTGATGCTGTAGATTCGGATCCACTCTGCCCACAAGTATTCAATAGACAACTGCGTTCTCTTACTTTTGCCCCTCGTCCTGCCCCTCCATATCTGACGATAGCAATGGTGCCTGTGAGGTCCATTGTTTCATTCAAATACTTATAGTCGCTCACTTTCCCCTGGAAGGCGTACACCAGCTTCCCCTAAACACAACACAGAATTACAGCAGTAAATAAGCAAGATAGATAAACAGGTGGCTGGCTTGATAAATGCATGGATGACAAAATCAAAGGTCTTTTGATGTTTCACTCTTTAGGAAGGTCATAAACTTGCATAACAATGCATTATATTCAGCTCCATAACAGCCTGTAGTAATATTCACTGGAAACAGTTTAGGTTAGTAAGGTTGATTTTATTGTGCTGTAATACATTGTGAATGACGGTGCAGTTGTAAAAGCCTCAAAGGTCCCCCAAGAAACACCATAAAACAAAAGCCTATTATCATCCTGCTATCTCTTACTCAAAGGCTTGAGTTACACCTTAAATATCTTTGATGGTGGAAAGGTCAGAATGTGTTCATAAACTTGTTCATAAAGACAACAGGGTAGATAAGATGAATGGAGAATGACACCTAGAAATAAAGAAGTAATCCATATATGTCTTGATGTAGTCAAGAAAATACATCAAAAATGTTTGCATTGCAATATGATATTGCAATTGATATATTTTGTGATTAAGATTCTCCCAGAAATACATTACAATGCATTAGTGACACAAATGTAGGACTTTTGGGCTTCACGCAAACTTCATGCATGGGTCCTCAACTCATTCCACCAATATAGTGCCATAATCTCAACCCTGAATGCAAACGTTTCTGAAAATTATTGCATCTTGGACATTAAAGCAAAACTGGATAATACATTGGTTTTGGCTTGTGCAGAAGAGATAAATAATTCAAAGCCCATTGAAATCTCCACAACTGTACCCATTTATTGAGCAATGGACTGTGGAGCTCAGTGGTAGAATAATGGAAATTAATGGAAATCGTCACTTTTAAGTCACACTTTTGACTTTTTACACATTTCAGTGCTCAGATGATTGATTTAGGAAGATTGCTGCTCTTCTGTTTTCCTTTGTTTTGGCTTTTTTGACAGATATGTGTTGTCGGTAGCGTCTTCTTTGAAGCTGGCAATCTAAATCTTGTTCTTAACTATTATTTAACAAAAAATAACTAAAAATCCCATACAGAAAAAATTACAATCTTGTACGGCCCTGGATTCTTATGGGCCACCATAATCCCACCCAACATCCTCCCCCAGCATGGTGTGGTTAAAGACTGGCCTACATTCTCTAATTAAAGCTACCTATTACCTTCATCCAAACACGGACAGAAACTCATTAGAAGAACCCAAGAATGCTAAAAGCATGCAATTTAAAAAATCTGCAGTTTCTTTGAGGCCTACAGTGGCCTTCAGGGCTCCAAATCTATTACAGAAATGGAAGAAAATG
Source organism: Megaleporinus macrocephalus (assembly GCA_021613375.1). Taxonomy (NCBI): domain Eukaryota; kingdom Metazoa; phylum Chordata; class Actinopteri; order Characiformes; family Anostomidae; genus Megaleporinus; species Megaleporinus macrocephalus. The sequence continues at coordinate 30,436,359 of CM038725.1, read as the reverse complement.
TATTTGGGGGGTGATTTCAAGGTTGGTAAACCACAAATTTCTCTTATTTATAGATTCTACTACTGCTGTGCAGAGCCTATAAACTGCTTAATATTTAGCAGAGAAATCAGGTTGTGCATCTGCGGTTTGGTGTATCAGTTAAGTGGGTATATTGTCTCTCTTGACACATTATGGCACCTCATGACATGATCTATTTGATGTAAACCAAATAAAAAAGCTAATTAATCATGTAAGTCATGTAAATACTGCTTAAAATCTCAGCCCCCCAAACTTAAAACACCTCCCCGCATTTCTGAGCCCACTAGTTTAATATTTATGCCTCCAAACTCCCCAATGTTTTTGGAACATCGTCACATTTTACATGATTTCATTCAATATGCCACATTATTTCTTGATTAAATTTATATTGCATTATATATTGGTGCTTAGGCTTTAGATAAATTCTCAAGTTTACATGTCCGTTTGAACGAGTAACTAGCATATGTTGTGCTCTTTGGCTGTTGGTCAGCCAGTTTGATCATGTGGGGTCAACTTGCATGGACATATGCTTAAAGGTAAAATAAAAATGGCAAACGTGAAAATAATAAACTTTTTACAGGAGTGACCAATTTAGAAACACTTCAATTTCAGCATTTATTTCAAATATGTATGTTTCTAAGCAGAGTAGTCTACCACGATGTGTAGCAGTCAAAAACAGTAAGCAGGTACGTATCATCATGCCAGGCCTGAGGCCTTCACTTCAGCCGTAGCAGTTATGCTAATCAGTTAGAACGGTTCTGAAACTTCCACATCTTCGCTAAGTGCCAGAGAAGGCTCTGAAACGAGAGCTATCATGAATAAGTGTATCTGATGTTTAGCAGTATCCCCAATTTTTCTGTGAAGCTAGAAGCTACATTAGCTGCCAAGGTACCAATTAAATCTCATTCTTAAGTGTGTTTTTTTATTACATTCATTTTATCCAGAGTCCTAGAACAGGACTTGGTTAATGCTAGCTCGCTGGTTTCTAATTTAATAAGCTCTACTGAATGTTAGCACTGCAATTGGCATTAGCGCTAGCTCATTTACCTCAGAAAGTTATTCGAACTTGTGAATGAGGGAGCAAGGAAAATATGACCGATTGAGGCCTATAGTGACAAGATGGCTATAAAAAAAACTGAGACAGTATGTAAATGTAGTAAATAGTAATGTAAGTGGCTTAATATCCACAGAAAAATGTGCATTTCCTCGTGTATATGACATTTAATTAGACCTCAAAACAGCCCTGTAATTTGCTAATCAGGACCCTTAAGTAGACAATAGCTCAATATTTTGGGAAATTTGCCAATGTTGCATTTGGGCATGTTTTGATCTGTAAATTATTGGAAAAGTTGACTGATGCACCAAAAGTACAACTCCAAAATCTGGGAGTGAATATCATTATAAACACAACTGCTGGGTCATATATAAAACTCGGCCTAAATATAGACTAAGAACCATACCTTAACATTTCCAGCAGGTCCATAGGCCGCGTATGGCTGCACCACCTCTGGGTCGTCCTGTTCTGAATAATATGCCTTCTCTTTCTGCTGCACTGTGTGCAGCACGTTAGCAGCAGGGTTCACTAAAATGTTGGATAAAGAAGGAAAAACTGAGAAATTATTCTACATCATTATCTATAATGTTCTTATGCGGTGGAAGTAAAAATATGTTAAGACATTGTCTACATGTTTTAATGCACAATTACTGTTTATTTGCTGAATGAAATATAAAAAACTTAAAAAAAGCTGAAATAAGTGTGCTCTGAAAAGTGTTACACTTAGTTACATATTTGTTCCTAAACATGTTTTTTTTTTTTTGGGTATGTTGAGATTTGGTATAAGAACATTTGTAATATAGGATGATATGTGAATCTGTTGATAGAAAAAGAATTCAAAGAGAACTCAGTCAAAGCTTGGTGAAGGCCATGTTTTCTGAGCGAACAAGCGAGTGAGTGCTTTTGTTTTTAAAACCTAAACATCAAGCCAGACCTTCTTTTAAACCTGTGCTTCACTAAAAGCACACTTTGTGCAGTAGACCTATCACAGTCACAACGCAATGACCAAGCTTCTTTCGGCCTAAAACACTTTGAAAAATGGCCCATTTAAGTGTGTTATCTGTGGAGGGGCATTTCACTTCACATGTCGTTTAACCGAGGTGTGTAAACTAGGGTAATAAACATTGTGTCTGTGATTAGAATGCTCATAAAATCAAGTTGATGGTTCAGTTCTTAAGCTTTGCGCACTTTTACTTGTGGGGTCAAGGACCTGACTGTCACCTGTAGTATTTGAAATTCACAAGCTTTACGTCATTTTGAAAGATCTGTTTAAAAACCATAAAAATGAAATATGTAGTAAGTTTTTTTCTGGAAATGTATAACCAGTACAGTGCACTGAGCACTCCTTTATAGCTTACAGAGCAGCTAAAACTATCCCACTATTTATTATTGATGTTTTTCATTACACTTTTTAGATGTATTGCTTACAACAGCCATAATGCTTATTTCAGTGTAAATGGGCGAGCTTAAAGCAGCACTACGTAAGATTATGCAATCCGTCAAATTCTTACTCCACACAGTACCTCTCCCGCGGTCTCCTCCTCAGGTAAATGTTTTATTATAAGGCAGGTTGGGCTGGACCTAGCTGGCTCTCATGCTAACTTTAGTAGATATCTCTGCAACTTGATACATAGACTCCATTGACGTACCATTAAATCTGATATATTTATATTCAGTTGATGATTTTTGTTCTTTTTGCTATATTATAAACTGTTAATCTTACATATTGGTCAGTTATGTTTTTGTGGGTTGGTTTAGGGGAGTGGATGCTTGATATGAAACATTATTAATGTTTTCGATTTACATCAAACTATATATATTCACAATATGGGCCCTTTTTATTTGTGACGTATTATATTGCTTGCTTTGAAATTGACCAATAGCTAAGAAATTGGAGGGTATTTACATCTATACTGGGCCAGCTGAATAGGAATTACAGACCATTTCATTTACATGAAGTAAAGACTTCCATAAGTGCTTTGTGTTCAGTCAGATTATGTATCTCTAGCTAGTACAAACCAGGGCCAGTGCTGATACTTAGATAGAAGACAAGAAAATATAAGACTACATACAGTATAAATTCAATACCCAGCCAGTGTTCCTACCTAGAAGATAAAGAGTTAAGCGCAGCTGCATGAGTGCAATTATGATTAATTTCAATACTACAGTAGATTAGCGCTTATAAATTCTTCACAAAGAGACAGTGGTCGCTCAAAGACTGTGAGAGGGTCCGCTCTTTGGACAGCCCATGGAAGTTCATTCCACCATCTGGGCTCCAGGACAGAGTCTTGTCGCTTGCATCTTGAGGGATGGCGGGCCAAGCCATGCTGTACTTGAAGCTCGAAAGGCTCAAGGTATAGATTGACTTTTGGCCACTGCTGTAAGGTAACGAGGAGCTGGTCCATTCTTGGCTTTGTAGGCATCAGAGTTTTAAACTGAATGCGAGCAGCACAATCCAGCACAGTCACACACAACCCCTCATTTCTAGGGACTAGACAGTAATCCTACAGCTATTTCTTGGTTTTGCTGTTTGGTGATGCCTTGTTAGTTCATGCACAAGCGCCCTAAGACCTAGAGTTGTTCCTAGATGTGCCATTTACCAAACATCAAAGACAACCATAAATAGATAAAGAAACATAACAGCTGATTTCTGAATAAATCAGCAGAAGTAAAGCCAGGACTCACCCACAGTGACGCTATTCGGTGTTCCTTTGTTTGGAAAGGACAGATAGACCTTGTAGTCCTCCCTCCATGCAGCGTCCAGGCCACTGTCTTTATCCTGCCACCTTTTCAGCATGTATGCAACTGTGGCCTCATCTCCTGCTGTGGTGGCCATGTGGGGCACCTTGGTCAGCTCCCTGATGGTAAAGAAGACCAAGTCATTCTTAGCTAAGTTTAGTTTGGTTACTATATAAATGAGGAATCCCAACATTTTTTACATTTCTGCCATGACAAGGCTGTTTGATATAAAACATACATACTGACTCTTTACTGTGATAGTGATGGGAACCAGGGGCCACCATGTCTACAACACCAGCAAACCAAGTGTGATTTTGGCTTCCACCATTGGCATTTCAGTTTATTTAAACTCATGGACCTTCTTCCACAGACAAAGAGTTTCCCTAAGCTCATGCAGTGATTTCCACAAATACAGGGCGGTCTGAGGGCCTAATTATTACAACCATCCAGTATTGGTTTTGGATCTTATCTCTTGTATACAGAGATTTATCCAGATTATCTGAACTGTAGATCTTGAGTTGCAACCCTATGAGCCCTCCCCATCTTGACTTCTGAAAGACTCCTTCTCTCTGAGATACTCTTTTTATATCTAATCATGTTACTAACCTGTTGCCAGATACACCAATTAGTTATGAGACGTTCTAACAAGTGTTTTATTAGCATTACACAGCTTTAGAAGTCTCTTGTTTCTGCTGTCCAACATTTTTAAAACCTGTTGCTTGGCATCAAGTTTCAAAATGGGCATATATTTTCAAAAAACAATACAATTTCTCAGCTTCATCATTAGTTCTAAATAATATAGGGTTTAAATTAGTTGTACATCATTCCCTTTACACAGTTTTTATATGTAACTTAGAGGAATTTTGGCCAAATATATAAAGCAGGTGCCAGGAAGCCTATTCACAACCATTTCCAGTAACTTTGTAACAGTGGGCTTTTACATTCATTGAACTCTTAAGATGTCTGGTTCCTGTCACCACCACTGTGAACAATTTAGGTTCAGGTTCTATAGAATGAAGCATTTTGTATTAATCTATTCTCTAATGTTGGATTAAATGTTTAATTGTGTAGAAATTTAAAACAAAGTCTGTAGATGGCCTAAAACACATGTTTATATAATGTTTTTGGCATTTCTCAACCTTGGCAGTCCAATGCTTTTGAACTCATTGACCTTCTGACACATGTAATCGCATAGGCCACCAACTATGGACATTTAACTGGGGAGCTAATGCCCAACTCACCACTCACCTCAGGTTCTCTTGGATCTCCATGTTGTCCACCTCATTGATGAACCGCTGGATGAGGCCTTCATCCACATCTTGAGACAGTTCCTGCACCCACCCGGGTTCTGAGCTGCCCTTGCTGATGCCAAAGTGGCCGATCAGGATCCCCACGGCAAGGACGACCAAGCCTGCGAAACCAAACAACAGCAGCTTCTTCAGCATCCTGGAGGTTCCTCACCACGGCCTTGCCTAGGAGTTACCACGTCTGCTGCGAGGATGGATCTGTCTCCTTCCAACTGGAACCTGGTGCTTCTATGCTGGAAGGCAGTGTTGAAAGAGTGACGTATGGTAGTTTATGGTCAAGGTCAAGTGTTTGAGGGAGGGTGAAAGGCATGATGAACAGGTGATCCTAAAAAGCTCTTCCACGATAAAGATCAATCTAGTCAGATCATAAAGTTTACTCATTAGCAGAGTTGGGTTAAACTGCATAAACCCACGTTCAAGCCTTGTTACGTCAATGAAATCATGACTTGCATAAAAGTAAAAGAACCAAAAAACAGGAAAGAGCATCAGGTTTAGACACCTGCGGCGGCTGGCGGTCAATATGGATGTTATGTAAATAAAATAACCCTGTAACCCTTTTAAATTCTATGAATTGGAAATGATACAACGACAACATATCAAATCTTGTTTTTGATATTTGTTTGTTTTGAATTTCTTGCCGACAATGTTTCAAAAAGGTTGGGAAAGGTTCATGCTCACCACTGTTTATTACCACTTTACCACTTTAACATCACTCTGTTAACGTTCGGGAATTAAGGAGATGATCTTGCTAGACATTGGATCTCAGCTGCTCAACAGTTTGGGTTCTTTTGCCTAATATTTACTTTCATAATGCTCCAGATGTTGTGAGTGGGTGAGTTTTCTGGGCTGTGGGCAGGTGAGTTAAGCACCCAGACTCTTTTACTATGGAGCCATGTTTCTGGAATATGTGCAGAATGTGGTTTGTTACTGTCTTGCTGAACATTTTTTGATTTGTTGGACCCCACCTCAGTCCATCCTAAATGACCTTGGGCCAGTTTCTGGATGTATTTATATCTGATTTCTTCTTTGCATGATAGAGTTAACTTGCATTTGTGGAGCAGTGACTAGCCGTATTGATGGTGTTGGGAAGTGTTTCCGAGCCCATACAATGATTTCACTACAGGATGGGGTCTGGTTTTTAGTGCAGTGCCGTCTGAGTGTACGAAGATCTCAACCACCCAGTACTGGTTTTGGTTCCTGTCTCTTTTATACATAGACTTCTTTGAATTGTCCAAATCTTTAATTATGTTATGTTCTATAGATATAGAAATATTTAGTTCTTTATTCATGGAGAAAATTTATTTGTGAACTGCTGCAGTAGTAGCAGATGCGGTCTTTCACAGAGAAGTGATGCCCTTTTCATGTTACTGACACGGCACCAACCAGCTCTCCTCTCCATTGGTGCCATTTGCTCAATTCTTGACTGCATCACTGTATCACCCACCTGATGTAGCACCTGTACAGCTTCTAAAGCTCTTACCTTCAGCTTTAGTTTATAAACTGTAAATACTGTTCGACCAGAGGAGGATGGGTCTCCCCTTGTGAGTCTGGTTCCTCCCAAGGTTTCTTCCTCCAGTTGAGGGAGTTTTTCCTTGCCACTGTTGCCTCTGGCTTGTTCACAAGGGATAAAGTGTGTGATTTCATGTTTTTCATGCTTTAAAATTCCTGTAAAGCTGCTTTGTGACAACATTGTTGTAAAAAGCGCTATACAAATAAACTTGACTTGACCTGTTGGCCATTAAACCAACTAAATATGAGATGTTCCAACAGGTGTTTTTTAGCATTACACAGTGTTACCAGTCTTTTGTTGCAACTTGCGTTGGTGAAGCAGTGATAAGCTGTGCTCAACAACTGCCCATCCTGTTTGGTGAGATGCTGAATGGCTGCCCATTCTGCAATCTGATGATCTATGGACCAGTTTTCCCACCATGGAGCTTCCAGGGCCTCTTGGAAAACTCCTGCATGATTCACTGGCACCTGCAAAGGTTCTGTTTGCTTAATTAACCAGTGATGTTCTCCTCCTTTACAAAACACTAGGCTGGTACTGGCTGCTACTCCAACGGGACATCAACTTATTAAATTTGTACTTGTTCTATCTAGCACCGACCAGAAGAGGATGGATTTCCCTTTTTTGAGTCTGAGATTTCTTCCTCTTGATCTGAGGGAGATTTTTCTTGCCACTGATGTCTCTGGCTTGCTCCCTGGGGGTTTGGACCCAGGTCTTTTGTAAAGCTGCTTTGTGACAACATCTGTTGTAAAAGGCGAATATAAATAAATGAACCTTAACCTTCCCTTACTCAAGAGCACTTCAGTTGTGTCCTTTCAGTTCAGGGGCTCGAACCAGTGGCCTTTCAATCACAAGGCTGGTTCCCCAACCTACAGCCCACGACTGCCCCACAACTGCAGGGGAACATGGTTATTACATCTATCAATGTAAGAGTTGAAACTTACCCATTCAGATTTCTTTCTTCTGGTGAATGAAACCAGGTGTTGTGATGTCAACACCACAAATAGCCCTTTCATTTACTATCCAAACCTCCAGTGAACTTAGTTCACAGTGTTTTTGTGTAGTGCTAAATGCTAAATGCTAAATCTGAAAAAAAGACAGTTTTGCCCTCTCCAGTTTTTTGCATGGACCTATCCATCATGAACAAATGTGTTCTTGAAACCTTAGAAACGATCTGGAGCTGAGGAAACACACTTACTATCCACCACTGCTAACCAATGTGGACTTTACACCCATCCTGAAAAAACCCAGACAGCCTGTAAACATGCACAACACACACAAGCTCTGCTCTGTTCAAACAAATGAGTTCATAGCCTTCAAACATACAGGGTCCTTCTTATTCTCTTTCAAGATGTTCCTATTTGCCTTGGAGGCTGAAGGGAAACCCCTTTTATCATTTAGACTGATTGCAAAGACAATTCAATTAAATTCAGTTCAACTTTATTGTCATTAAACCAATTCAAGGCTATACAGTAGTGTACAAAACACTGAGTGAGCATAAATAAACATAAATATGTGGTAGAGCAACAAAGATGTAGTACAGTGAATACATCTAAGTGTGCACACAGGGGAGATTCGTAGTGGTCCGTAGTGTTGTAGTCTGTTCTGGTAGGAGCTGCCAGTGTGACCAGTTTGATAGCTCTTGGGTAGAAACTGTTTTTGAACCTCGTGGTTCTGGTTTTCTTTCCTGGTGGCAGAAGTTGGAACAGTAAGTAACTGGGGTCTGTGGAATCGGAGAAGATGTTAGTGGCAACAATGACAATTTACTGTAATTTACTTAACAAGCCTCCAAGGCTAAAGTGAAGGCCAATGATAATTTTCTGTAATTTATTTCACAAGATTTACTTAACATGCCTCAAAGGCTAAAGTGAAGGCCAATGATAATTTACTGTAATTTATTTCACAAGATTTACTTAACATGCCTCAAAGGCTAAAGTGAAGGCCAATGATAATTTACTGTAATTTATTTCACAAGATTTACTTAACATGCCTCCAAGGCTAAAGTGAAGGCCAATGATAATTTTCTGTAATTTATTTCACAAGATTTACTTAAGATGCCGCCAAGGCAAAAGAGAAGGCCAGTGATCAATTCACATAGTTACTTGTTCAGTACCTTCCAGGCTGATTGATGGCCAGTGATCATATACTGTAATTTATTTCACATCTTTTACTTAAGATGCCTCCAAGGCCAAAGAGAAGGCCAATGATAATTTACTGTAATTTATTTTACATGATTTACTTTAGATGCCTCCAAGGCCAAAGAGAAGGCCAATGATCATTTACTGTAATTTATTTCACATGATTTACTTAAAATGCCTCCAAGGCTAAAGAGAAGGCCAATCATCAAATACTGTAATTTATGTAACATGATTTACTTAAGATGCCTCCAAGGCCAAAGAGAAGGCCAATAATCATTTACTGTAATTTACTTCACATGATTTACTTAAGATGCCTTTAAAGCCAAAGAGAAGTCCAATCATCAAATACTGTAATTTATGTAACACGATTTACTTAAGATGCCTCCAAGGCCAAAGAGAAGTCCAATCATCAAATACTGTAGTTTATTTCACATGATTTACTTAATATGCCTCCAAGGCCAAAGAGAAGGCCAATCATCAAATACTGTAATTTATGTAACATGATTTACTTAAGATGCCTCCAAGGCCAAAGAGAAGGCCAATAATCATTTACTGTAATTTACTTCACATGACTTACTTAAGATGCCTTTAAAGTCAAAGAGAAGTCCAATCATCAAATACTGTAATTTATGTAACATGATTTACTTAAGATGCCTCCAAGGCTAAAGAGAAGTCCAATCATCAAATACTGTAATTTATTTCATACGATTTACTTAATATGCCTCCAAGGCCAAAGAGAAGGCCAATCATCAAATGCTGTCATTTATTTCATATGATTTACTTAAGATGCCTCCAAGCCTAAAGAGAAAGCCAATGATCAATTTCTGTAATTTATGTAACATGATTTACTTGATGCCTCTGAGGCTCTGAGGCTGGTATGGATACTTCCAGCTCACAAGGCTGACAACATAATCTGTTGGTAATGAAGTGATCAATTGGAAAAAGTGTGTTGGTTGCGGAGAAAACGCTAAAATGCTGGGCAGTGAGCCTCCTGGTCAGAACATTAATGATTAATTAAAAAATCATAATGATCAGTCTATATGCTAAATGTGAAGATCTGATGTTATATAGATGCCTTTAGTGCTGAAACAGAAGGCACTATTTTCACCACACAGGCTGATTAGAACACCAATCAATGCATGTTATATCTTTTTTAGCACTTGTATGCCTTCAAGGCTGATGTTTATGATGCAGTATGAAAACTAGGAAAGACAGTTCAGTGGCCACTTTATGTGGCAGTTCTACAGTTAGATGCCTTGTAGGCTGATGGAAAGTACACTAGCTTCAGTATTTGAACACACTATATTATGGTTATTGTGGTGCTACAGCCCTATAAATCTTATCAACTTCAATTTAATATGTATCTGATCAAAGGCAGTCTGATATGTGCAGTATCTCCTGTGGATATGATTGTGTTAGCTCTGTAAAATGACAGATACTAATCCTCTGGCAGAAGCAGCACACACAGTTGGACATTAAGGCGCTGATGGAGACGTGGACACTGCAGGAGGGCTCCCTCGTCATCACAGTGGGGGTCAAAGGTCGCTAGGTGTACCTAAGTTTGAAGTGGGAGAGCACACCTCCCAAACTTTTGGGTGATAACAGCAGATATATATTTATAACCTCTAATTTTATATTTCGTCCAATAAAAAACGAGTTTGGAGAAAATGGCAACTTTATAAGACAGAACAAAAACAGTATTTACCTTCAATGTAAGTCAATGGAACCAGAATTTTTTCCAAGCTCTTTTGGAGCATTGGTCCATTTATCATGACATTTTCATGTCATACATACTTGGGGTTCATTTAAGCATGCCCATATCATCACATTGGATGCAGTGTGCTTTGGTGCTTTCTTCTTTCCATCATTCTGATGCAGGTTGAGTTTTGATGCAGGTTGAGTTCTGTCCATAGAATGCTGTTCCAGAATTGGGCTGGCTTATTTAGATGTTTTTTAGTCTAATCTTTATATGTTTCGGGGTTAATTCATGATTTGCAGCTTGTGGTGAAGCCTCTGTATTTGCTCTCTTGTAGTTTTCTTTTTATGGTAGACTTAGATACTAATACACCTACATCCTGGAGTGTGTTTTTCAGTTGGGTGGATGTTGTTAAGGGGCTTTTCTTCACCATGGAAAGGATTCTTCTGTGGTCTTTTTGAGTTCCCGAGCTCACCAGTGCTCTCTGGTTTGGCCAATTTGACCACTCCTAACATTCCCACTATCTCTCTGATGGATTTCTTCTCTTTTCAGCCTAATGTTGGCCTGTTTCACTTCCACTGAGAGCTCCTTTGATTGCATGTTGTGTGTTCACAGCAACAGCTTCCAAATGCCACACCTGGAATCAACTTCAGACCTTTTACCTGATTAATTGATGATAATTAATAAGGAAAAAGCCCATGAAATAGCTTTTGCGATAGCTGTCCAATTACTTTGATCCCTTGAAAAAGAGGCAGCTGCATATTAAAGAGCTGTCATTCCTAAACCCTTCCTTCAATTAGGATGTGAATACCCTTTAATTAAAGCTGAGAGTCTGCACTTTAAGCCCACATTGATTATATAACAGTATCTTAAATAAGGTTTAGTAAACAGTTAAAATGCCAAAACTTGTGTCACTGTCCAATTATTTCTGGCCATATATATATATATATATATATATATATATATATATATATATATATATATATATATATATATATATATATATATGGCCATCAATCAGCCTGGAGGGTATGATGTTTGTATAGAGGACCACCAGACACCAGAGTGAGAACTTAACGTTGCATCCGACAGGCTCTGGAGAATGTGGAGGAGAACATCTGTTAGAAGGACAAGAACCTCCCACTCCTCCAAGCCTGGCTGGATAAGAATATGGTAAGTTCAAACAGTTGGAACTGTGAGGTTTACTGGCATTTTTTTTGGATAGAAAATAAATTGCAAATCTTTGGGTTGTAGACGTGATGACTCCTGCTTCCCATCACCACCACTCTAAGAAATCTAAGTTACTCTAGAATTAACCAATTTTACATCAAACCAACATGCGAAATGCCAACCAGTATTTAGCGGGTCCTCTGTTGGCTGGCTGCTTACTCACTCGCCATAGCTTTGCTGGTGTTAGCTTCAAGAACAACATGTTCGAGCAGTTCATCTTCTAGAGATGCTAATGCTCTTTCCACCACACTCTTGGGAAAACAGGTTTTCAGATTTACAAATATGCTACAACGTACTGTGAAGTTTTTCAGGGGTGTCCCAGGTATAGTTACAGTGGCTAGATTATGATTGATCAACTGGGTAAACCAGTTTGCTACAGCTCCACCTTGAGGCCGACAAGTCCTGCAGGGCTAGTTAGCAAAGAATGACATGAGCTCACTGATTGTGGGTGAAGGAGGTAAACAACGATAGCATGACATCATAAAAATGTTCATCTGGACCAACCAGATTTTAGACCGTGTGACCTGCATGGGGTCAAAAAGGATCATTAGGGGGTCCCAGACTCCATAGGAACCCACTGTATTTCGCACCTTGCAAAAAAACCCTCTAAATAAGTTTGTTTACATCTCAGATACTGAACAATGTACAACTCTACACAGTTTGCGTAGTCTGAAATGAAGACTCATTAGCCTCTTTAGCTTTTTAAATCCACTTTGCTGGAGGACGAAGGGACTGAAATGATCTCTTGTGGTTCACTGTAGGTGCTGTTACTCATTTGAGGGTTTTTGTTCAGGGTAAAGCCACGTGTGCTGGAGAGAAGCTGGTTCTGTTTATTAATGCTATACTTCTCTTAGAAACCAACATCAACTGCTGTTTTGTGCTTGTTCATGCTCAGTTTTATTTTTCTTATATTTTTCATGATTTATCATATTTCAAAAGCACCTTTCAGAATATAAATCTTTACACTGACACCAGAAATTAAACAGTGACATTAAAATAAAACATTAATATTTGTAAACTATTTGGAAACTTTGATGTTGTAGGTAAACATTGGGGATGCAATAATACCGATACAATAATATCATTTGATACCATGTGATTAAGCTTAGTGTACACTACTGCTGTAATGAACAAGCAAATAAAGCTAGCAGTGAACAAGGGCCTGCTCACACAGAGGTGTGCTGACACTGCAGCAGTCAGACGAAAAGCCACTGCAATTATCTCCAAGACTAGCAAAACAAGCAAAGGCAAAAAAAACCCCAAAGAGAATAAAGAGGTGTAAATATAAATATTAATATTAATATTTGAATTAATCTAGACAAAAAAAAACTTAAGAGAGACTGTACTGTTCTTCCATGTTTCCATGTATTCCATTTTCATGTTTTTTCTGTAGACAGTAATGAAACCTTTATTTGGAAAACTGTTAATATGTTATTATTCACCAGGTATCTTCTATCACTCCTGGCTTCTATCACTTTATTGGCTAGATGAATGCTACAGCTAGGTTGTATTATGTTTACAGGAATGTTTATTTTATGTGGATTTTTTACTTTTATTATTATATTATTTTAAGGTACTTTTATTTAATTTGAATGATTATTTAATTACTATTGTTCGCTTTTCTTTGGATGCTTTCATTTGTTGCAGATTATCGTCTGCTGATTTTTTTATTTTACCTGTTATGTAATTTCTTTGTTGTTTTTGGTTCTAACAGTAAAACACTGTATCCACCTGCATTGTAAATGTATGAAAGACGTTTAAGTTTTAGTTTCTGCAAGTTTGGGACTTTAATTTTGAAAGCCAGAATGGCATAATATTAATTTTGGGTTTGGGTTTTTTATATTATTTTAAGATACTTTATTTATTTTTTATTATTATTTAATTGCTATTGTTTACCTTTTTTGTGACTGGTTTAATTTGTTGCATTTTACTGTCTGCTGATTTTATATTTTACTACCTTTTGTGTTCTAACTGTAAAAACTGTGTTGACCTGCGCTGTAAATGTATGAAAAACGCTAAAGCTTTAAGTTCAGTTCGGGACTTTTATTTTGAAAGCCAAAATGTCGGATTCTCTGTATACGCTCTGTTTTAAAACACAACAGTTTTCTGCTGTAATATTTTAATATTTTATTTGCAAAAATGACTTAATTTAAAACACAGTGCTGAATATTAATTTTATATATATCATATTTTAATGTTGTTTTTTTTCTCCCATGATCCTTAACGCTTAGCGCTGTGTTTATTTTCACTTTCACTCTTTTTTCCTGTCAGCTCTCACTTCACTTTCATCTACCAGACAAATTGCAGTGAGTAGTATTAATACTTTTAATCATATTTCTATAGTGATATTATATACTTTAACCGAGATAGCAGCCGTGTAATTTACATTTTCATTAAAATTTCATTTTATTTAGATTTGCTGTGTCACTGAGGCTTTGTTCAGTTCAGTCAGTCTTCCTTATAGCTTAATTATGAAAGTAGATCCTTTATGACTACTAACACAATGTTTTACAATTAAAATGTGCAGCATGGAGGTTAAGTATGAGGCAGATTACACATGCAAAGCTTTTAAGTCTGTATTTTTTCATAGCTGTTGGAAAAAAATGACTGGTTTGGAGGAAGTAAAAGTTCAGAAACTCGTTACCACCATGACACTGTGACCAAACATTAAAGGGCCCATATCATGCAAAACCTTTCTTTCTTTATTTTTTAAAATAATGTTGTATGTAAGCATTATTTCAGTTTTAAAACATACTATTCTACCCCAGTTTATATATGGACACTAAGGGACAGACCACATTAAATTGGTGGCACCAAAATATCTGCATGGGTTGATGTGGTAACGACTTATTGTGTCCCCATCACTTGTTTCCATCATATTGCAACACTATTATTTAGACAGCAATCAGTCAATTTGGATATGCCAAAAATCAGAGGCTGCCAACATGAACAAGGTCGCCATGTTAAGTTTATAGCAGGTTTGGTTGAGGGTGTAAGGACTGTTTCAGCCTGGCTGCATTGTATATGGCAGCCAATTAGAATATAAATCATTGGATTTAGACTCTATGCATAAGAGGAGGTTTGAAACTTTATGCTAAAGCTAATGCTAAATGCTAATCTGTCTGTAGACAGAACACAATGTGATTTTAGTGTCAACCTACTTAAATCTTTTGAAAGTTATTGGAAAGTTAGTGCTTTGAACATTCCATATGTCCGGCTGCCCTAATTGTAATTTATGTTTCTCACGTTCTCCCAGTAGGCCATGTACCTCTTGCTTCTCCTTGTGTGGGTTTCATCAGCTTTGGCTGGAGTTCCACACGTCAGCAGAGAAGATAAGCCTTCACTTCCAGTGGCGACCAATGGACAGCCGTTCCCATGGAACAAGATGAGGCTTCCACAGACTGTCTCGCCCCTCCACTACGACCTCCTCATCCATCCTAATCTCACCAACTTAGACTTTTCAGGAAGTGTGAAGATCCAAGTGGTGGTCCATGAAGAAACAAACACCATTGTACTCCACAGCAAGGATCTCAACATCACCAAGGCAGCACTGCTGGGCTCAGCTGAAGGTCAAGGTCAGGTTCTGAAGGTGCTGGAGTATCCTGCCTATCAGCAAATTGCTCTCGTAAGCGATAGCACAGTACTGAAGAAAGGTGGTGTGTACGTTATCGAGCTGGAGTTTGTGGCCGAGCTCTCTGAGAGCTTCCTCGGGTTTTATAAAAGCACTTACCAGACGAGGGAGGGAGAAGAGAGGTAAGGAGCCTTGATATCAACACAACAATATCAAAAGATTTTATGTTATGATTTTAAAGTTTTATGTTGAATTGGATTTTTGATTCTGTGGTTTTCAGTATTTTATGTGTTCACCATATGTTGGTTCTATAGAGGTCTAGTCATATATTACATAGTAGATTCAACACTTAATGGTTTCCCACAGGAATCTATACCTAGAATCTTTACCTCTATGCAGAGCTCCAATATATTGATGACTTAACACCATGTCCCGTTCCTGGTGATATCTCAGTTAAATCATTACAAGACCTGATACGTTACCCTGTTAATTACCAGGAGGGCTCATGTAAACAAAAGCCATACATTACCAGGACACCAGGAAAGTTTTGTAAACATGTCTGGGGTTTATCTCCCACATCATTCTACAGAGATACATAGTAAAAACCTATGCCCTGCATGTGCACAACCACAAAGGTGTTACAAAATTCCTGAGCGTGATAGACATTTATGTACAAAATACACAGAAACCAGTTTTTAAAGAGAAAACTTGTATTTTGTACAATAAAGGTGCTGTTGGTTGTGGGGACATTTGTGGGCTGGAGGTTAGGGACCAGTCTTGTGACCAGAAGGTTGACGGTTTGATCCTCTGGACCAACAAGACACAACTAAAGTGCCCCTGAGCAAGACTTCTAACTGCTTCCTGGATATGTCCGTCGATAGGGCTGCCCACCACTCTGGGCGAATGTGCTCACTAGTGTGTGTATGTGGGGGTTTCACTGCACAAATGGATAAAAGGCAGAGATCAAATTCCGCTGTGTGTAAACACAAGTGACAAATAGTTCAAATTAATTGAATTAAAATTAAATTTCAGCACAAGTATGAACTTTATTTGAGGGCTGCATTTGAGGGAATGATGCAGAGCTCTTCAAAATGATCCCAATAATGTCCCAGGTAAAGCATGCGGATGTGGATTTTGGAAGTGAATACTTCTGCCAGAAATCATGGCAACGTGAAGCATTTTTCTTTTAAAACCTGGAAAAAATGTATGAGGCAAATTTTATACGCACTGGCAGTAAAATGCTTAATATTTCAAAACCACAACATTGGGTTTGCTTGGCTGTAACTTTGTGTAAAATATTAAACTGACGGTCACATCTGTAGGGTTCTGGCCTCCACCCAGTTTGAGCCGACCAGTGCACGTGCAGCTTTCCCCTGTTTTGATGAGCCGGCCTTCAAAGCTAACTTCTCCATCCGCATCCGCCGAGAGAGCAGACACATCTCCATCTCCAACATGCCAAAGGTACGAGCTGGAATTTGCGTAGGAATGAATTAGTTTGTATGTATATATAGTATAATGTACTCAGATATGTTATATGACAGACTTTCAACGTTTCATCGGAAGTCATGCAGTGCCAGATACTTACACACTCCGATCTCTCTACAGTGGTGGTGATGGGAACCAGTGGTCACCATGTCTACAACATTGATATAGTCATTGTGGTTGTGCATTGCATAGTTTTTGCTTTCTGCCAGATCTAACCATGTAACTCGTCCCACTGTTTTAAAAATCTCAACTCCGTTCCAACTCCAGATATGATTATGCGATTCGGGCTTGTATACAGTTTTCTGATTGGATGCACAGAATTTTTCCCCTTATAGAACAAATGGGATGGAAAAGTACACAGCGATTTAAGGTACTTCCCCCAAACTCTAATCCACATACATACTGAACCGCACTGTTCTATTTGTCGTTTATTCATCCCTCGCTCCTCCCATAGAGTCCCATTTATTTTCAAGCCCACATAAACATCATGTTTCGTTAAAAACCTACAGCCACCAAACTGCATGTACTCACTCAGGGCAGATCCTCAAACACACTGACCCGCACTCCTCTACTTGTTGTTTATTCATCCCTCATTGCTCACACTGCTTAAGCTGTGCAACCATCCTGCGTTTCCTTCAGGAGATGCCTCCTTCTAGTTTTATTTACTATCTAAAACCACCAGTGAGCCTACACTCTGAATGTACTGCCAACGGGGGTAGCATAGTTAATAACGTATGTTGATGTTAGTGTGATGCTAAAAAAGCATATGTTAAATATCCCACCCACCAAAAATCACAAACTAAGCAGTATTTAAACTGAAATGTTGGCTTTTTAATATGTGAACTTTGTAAAATATTACAATAAGTATAATATAATACAATATAATACAAACCTGTTTCAATGCTAAACAATAATGTAAATAAAACAGTATGCAATGATGTGAAAATCAGTTAAACCCTATATTTAATGACAACTGGATTTAAAATATACACAATGCTGTAGTGAAGTCACTACATGGGCTGAGGAACACTTCCCAACACCATCATCTGTTTACACAGTTCAATGTTACATCTATCAAAGCAAGTTAAAACTCGCTCAGCAAAGAAGAAACAAGATATAAACAGATTCAGAAACACCAACACCTTCTCTGGGTCTGAGCTCGTTTGAGATGGACTGAGTCTAATTGAAAAGGTGTTGACAAATCCAAATTCGGAATTCTTTTTGGTAATCATGGATGCTCCTGGCTACAGACGAGAATGGCGTTCATCCAGATGACGTCTTTTTCAATCTAGGTCTGCTTAGACAATGTCAGAGCACAATGAAACCAAAAATGTGCTACAGGAGACCCCAGCTATCCCAATTTTGGGGGGAAATGTTGAAATATGTTTCTGAATCCTGCTCTGAATCTGTAAGGTTTTATTTTGTTTTCTCACAGCTGAAGACACTGACGCTTCCTGGCGGCCTGTTTGAGGACCAGTTTGACGTTACTGTGAAGATGAGCACATACCTGGTGGCCTTCATCGTGTGCGACTTCCTTTCCATCAGCAAGAACACCGAGCATGGGGTCAAGGTCAGAACTACCACAGCCAATCTCCTCTCTCTATTTCAGAAACACTACAGCAGTGCTCACCAATCCAGCACCAAGAAACTGACCTAAGCTCTTAAAAATAAAGATACCAAAAGTGGTTTGAAGTCAAAGATCCATCCAACACATATAAACTAGGTTACTAGGTGAGATGGAGCAAATATGTGGACAGCCTCTGGGTTGAGGACTAGCTGCCATACTGCCATAGAGGAACGTCCTCTGGTTCCCCAAAATACCTTGGACCATTGGATGGTTCTTTAAAGAACCAGTTCTGTAAGTGAGTTGTGCAAGTGTGAAGAACTTTTTTACAGTTTGAAGAACTTTGACATGATGTAACGGTTGTTTGTCTCGAAACCAGAACAAGAAATAATTGTACTTAAGACTAGATTTTAGATACGATCTAAACAAAGTTATTATATAAACTATACTTTCATTACAGATTCTCCTCTAGAAGGCTCTATATTAAAACTCCTTATGGGACGGTGGAGTGTCTTTCCAGTTGCACACTTTGTCCATAAGTATATGCATAACTTTAGCAGTGATGTTTATTTGCTGTGTTGTTGATGTTGCTGTGGTCAGATCTCGGTGTACACCGCACCAGAGAAGATCGATCAGGCTGAGTTTGCACTGGACGCTGCTGTGAGGCTGCTGGACTTCTATGATGATTACTTTGACATCCCCTACCCGCTTCCTAAACAAGGTACTCATATGTGCAGCTGTCATACATCACTACATTATTCTATTTTTACATCATTCTGTTGTAACTTTACTACCACTAATACATTTTGGGGGATTATTGCCTTAAGGGTGGTCCACTATGCTCATTTTCAGTGTTCATAATTATATTCTTGGGGTCTACTTGAATGAATTTACATCCTTCAGTTTCCCCCCTAAAAATATTACTTATACTATACTTACCCTCATACTCATACTTATTCTTATACTATACTTCTGTATAGGCCATCTGTCTGAAACACACTATAAGAGCTTCTGTGTCTTTAAGCCCCGCCTCCCTATTAGCTCAGTGTGCTCTGATTCGTTAGCTTGTATCTTCTTTTCTCAGTAAGGAGCTCCTTGAACAGCTACACATCCTTTCAGACCCATAGCATCTCACAGTAGAAGGATAGACAGATACATCTCCTCAGAAACGTCTACTGAAAACCAATGACTTGTACTTAATGACCATAAATTAAATACATGAAGTGAAATACATACAATAAAATATACATGAAATACATACACGGACTTTTGCACAGCACTGTGTCGTACAGTCCACTGTGTATTCAGTCTAATGTGTTAGAAGCAGATCACTCTCACTGAAGCGTTTGCTTCAGCTCCATGTATCTCTTTCATCTCTTAGATCTTGCTGCCATCCCGGACTTCCAGTCAGGTGCTATGGAGAACTGGGGACTGACCACTTACAGAGAGAGCTCCCTGCTCTTTGACCCCCAGAAGTCCTCTGCCTCCAACAAGCTGGGCATCACCATGATCATAGCGCATGAGCTCGCCCACCAGGTTAGATCCATATCACTGTCCAGGGAACAGTTTCCCAAACTCATTTTAAAGCTAAGGCCATTAACCTGTTGCAAAGAGTATTTGATGTAATGCTTGCTCTACTGTTTAAGAATAATCAAAGATGATTTCAAGAAACCTGGCTGTGGGCCCTTGTAGGGGGGTGGGGGTCGGCAATATGCACAACACCTGAATGGATAAAACACACCAGCAAAACAGAAGCTTCATGTTTAAAAAAGAAAGGCTGTGTCATTTTTTGGCAGTGGTTCGGGAACCTGGTGACGATGCAGTGGTGGAACGATCTCTGGCTGAAGGAGGGATTCGCCAAGTTCATGGAGTTCGTGTCTGTTAACATCACCCACCCTGAGCTGCAAGTGGTGAGACGTCTTTTATTTATTCTTTCTAAACCATAGCACAGTTTGCTTAGACTTTAACCGTAGAAATCGCCATTGCTGATGTCATGGTGCCATATTATTAGAATTCTTTCTCACTCCTGGCTTTGAAAGACTGAGATTCTGTCAAAAGCATAGGTTCAAAACTTTTGGACTACATTGCCTTTGTGTTATGTAATTAATTTTGTAATGAATGCTTTGATTGCAGTTAGTTTTCTATATGAAAGGTGCAGTAATAACAATAGAATTCGAAAAGTTTAGAGTTCACTCCACTTGTGAAATCAGTGTGATTGGCAATCTAGCTGTACACCTGTACACCTACTTATTCATGCAATTATCTAATCAGCCTAACGTGTGGCAGCCAACACAATATTGTATGTGTTGGGGAACCGGGGAACCGTCATGGCCCTCTACGCCCTTAAAATCTTCTTAACACACACACATATATATATATATAAATTTTATATATATATATATATATATATATATATATATATATATATATATATATATATATATATACAAAAATAAAAATATAATATATAATATATGTATATAACGTATATAATTCAATCAATCTGTGTTGGAGTGTGAGGGGTTAAGTGGAAGCCTGTGAGTCTGTGTCTCCCCCTATAAGGACTGTGATGACTCTACAGAATGTTGGTGATTGGTGGTCCCGCTGTTCATGTACAGAGGGGGCCAAGCAGTTATAATTCAGTGCCATACCAATTTCAAATGACAGTAAAACTGACCAATCATCAGGTCAGGAAGCTCTAAGTGGGCGGGCTTAACTGTATGATCATTTCCGCCCGCTGTGGTGAGGCGCTAGGCTACCACCTCTAGCTAGTTTGCTGAGTCAGGATGGAAGCTCATGTCCCGCCTCCAAACTCAAAACCCCCTCCTGCCGATGGTACTTCTCTTCGCCTGCGATGAAAAATATTATTAAAGGAGGAAAAAAGACAGTTTGAGCGTATTTATGAAAATGTGAGTTTCACATTTATGCTCACGAGTGAAACAGTTACGTGCAGCTTTATATGTTTCATCTCGCGTTCTTGCACGCTCCAGTTTTGCTATTAATGTCGAGCGTGTCGTCTACATATTCCACTGAAGCACAGACGGAGCTGTGTGATGTTGGGTTATTTATAAGGAGGAACCTTATTTAGCTTAAGAAGGTGTCTATGTTGTACAGATGTTATTGTTTGTTGCATTTCTGTCTCATTTTTAGTTTATTCACTTACAGTTTATTAGGAGAGGACACAGTATTTTTTTTTTTCAGACGGTGGTTGGGGGAGAGGGCCGAGGCTTAAGGGTCACGGTTCGCTACTGTAATTATGTAATACAAATAAACCTGAGAACTAAAACACTGTTAATCCTATGCATGTCCAACTAAGATCATTTCAAATTTGAGTGAGGTCCATGTTACAGAAAGTCGTTGAGAAGCGTTCTGAGAACTAGTCACTGCCGATTCTGTCTTGAAGGCTTGAACTGAAGGCTTGAGGCAATGACAGTTGGCATCAGTTGTCTGTCATTGCATCAGTGGTAGCTCGGTAGTGATCGCTGGACTGTGAAAACCTAATTGGCCACAATGTACAAGTTTCATTATCTTAAATGCAGCTTAACAACTATGTTGGGCCCATTTGATTGGGTGTTGTCAGAACAGAATTGAGATCCATTAAATAAACTACACTTCGCTACTCAGATATAGTTCTGGCAAGATCACATGTCCTCCAGTATCTCTGACCTGCACAGTTTAGCGTTCTCCCTGCACTTGAACATCTGTCAGTTCATTCATTAAAGAATCCAGTGGTGGATGAAAGCATTAAACTATTTACGCAGCAGCTTGATCACCTTTTCTGAGAACAGCCAGATATTTGAATATTGATTTGCATGTTGATATGCAGCATCAGCAGTGCTGAGCTTTCTGAATGAAGGCCTATTGTCATCCGTCTGTCTGTACCTTGTGTGCTGCAGGAGGACTTCTTCTTGGAAAAGTGCTTTGAGGCGATGGAGGTGGATTCTTTAAGCTCCTCCCACCCCGTGTCCACCGTCGTGGAGAACCCGGCTCAGATCCAGGAAATGTACGATGACGTTTCTTATGAAAAGGTACAGCAACAGAAAAAAGTTTTCATCGTAGCCAACTTTTGGTTGATCAGAAGCCAAAACCTGCTTGCTGTCTGAAGTTGGGTATTGTTTAATATTTCCAACAACGTTAGCAATACCAGTGAGATCATTTCAATAACGTTTGCTGGATGGTACTTTTTTCAGAACCTTCTTTTTCATTACAAGCCAAAAGTGGGTGTGACACCTCAGTCACAGTCTGAGGTGCTGGACATCAAATAATGGAAGCCAATGCTACAATCTCTTTTTTACTTTTCAGGGGGCTTGTATTCTGCACATGCTGAGGGAGTTTCTGACCCCTGAGAACTTTAAATCTGGCATCGTTCACTACCTGAAACAATACAGCTACCAGAGCACGGTCAACACACACCTGTGGGAAAGTCTGACCACCGTAAGTGCATGTTTCAGTAAACGTATGTACAGAAAGTTTAGGGCTACATTCCAGTCTGATAGTAGAATTTAATATGTTATCATTTATATCATGTTGTATAGTATTCAGTAGTGCCTCAGCCTCATCAGGTTTAACTTCTGTTGACGTTCCTGGTTGTCATGTGCTGTGTCTGCGCTGTAGCCCCTGTCTCACCTGTTTCTCATGTGCATTAGTCCTGATTATGTTTAATGCAAGACGTGCAAAACACAAACCAGTGGGTTTGCCTGTACCAACCATTGGTGCTATCCATAGACAGTACTTTCAACAGCTTGTGGCATCAGTTAGCTGTGCTATGTGTACTCTGTGCTGTTGGTATAGTGTAGTTACACTGCTGCCCTCCGTAACGTAGACTGGAGGTCGAAGAACCCAAACACTACCTTCACCTACCTGTGTACAGGTAAACTGTAACACTACCTTCACCTACCTGTGTACAGGTAAACAGTAACACTACCTTCACCTACCTGTGTACAGGTAAACTGTAACACTACCCTCACCTACCTGTGTACAGGTAAACTGTAACACTACCTTCACCTACCTGTGTACAGGTAAACTCTAACTGTAAGTTCAGTTTGATAGGTATGAACTGATCTAACTGATCAAAGGCAGTCTGATAGGTGCAGTGTCTCCTGTGGAGATGACTGTGTTTGCTGATACTAATCCTCTGGCAGGAGCAGCACTCTGTGGACGAGTTGGACATTAAGGCAATGATGGAGACGTGGACGCTGCAGGAAGGCTTCCCCCTCATCACAGTGGACATCAAAGGTCGCCATGTGCGCCTCAGTCAGGAGCGGTACCTGAAGGGCGAGGACACCTCCCGAACCTCTGGGTGAACATGGCTATATATAATTATACTCTCTAATCTATTAACCATATATATATATATATATATATATATATATATATATATATATATATATATATATATATATATATATATTATTATTATTGCACATTCTGTATATTCTATATAGGAACACCTTGTAGTTCTACACTTACAAACTATAGTTCATCTCATTCTCGGTATCTATTTGAACGATGGATCATTCTCAGCATTGCAGTGACACTGACATAGTGCATTGTGTTAGTGTGTGTTGTGCTGGTGTGAGTGGATCAGACACTGCAGTGCTGCTGGAGTGTTTAAACACTGTGTCCACTCACTGTCCACTCTGTTAGACACTCCTACTACTTGCTGGTCCACCTTGTAGATGTAAAGTCAGAGACAGTAGCTCATCTGCTGCTGCACAGTTTGTGTTCTCTAGTTCTTCATCAGTGGACACAGGACGCCGTCCACAGGACACTGCTGTCTGGATAGTTTTTGGTTGGTGGATGATTCTCAGTCCAACAGTGACACTGAGGGGTTTAAACACTCCAGCAGCAGCACTGCTGTGTCTGATCCACTCACACCAGCACAACACACACTAACACACCACCACCATGTCAGTGTTGCTGCAGTGCTGAGAACGACCCACCACCCAAATAATACCTGCTCTGTGGTGGTCCTGTGGGGGCCCTGGACGCACAAAGTATACAGAGAAACAGATGGACCACAGTCTGTAATTGTAGAACTACGGCTTTTATGGGCTGCAAGGGAAAAATTCTATTAATAAATATTAATAAAATATCCACACACGGGACATGGGCTGGCGATATGGAAAACATCTATCATGATACTTCACAGTGCAAAATATAAGATAAAATAAAATAATCTTTTATTGATCACACAGTGGGGGAAATTCACCATCTTACAGCAGCAAAGGGATAGCAAGGCACTCAGTACAAACAATAGATAAAGAAACAGTACAGTATATACACTATAAATGATAAAAAGTCAAGAACTCTAATATGTATCACAGTGTTTTGACACACAGGCACAATGGAGGGCACATTTAAAACCATCAGAAACTATGAATACAGTGATTATTATGTAACATCTCTCATACTATACTTCACTACATCCATTTAAACAAGACTAACTCTGCTCACTATATAATAAAGTATGCTGTTCAATGATCTTTAAGTACTAATGATGTCCAGTATTATATGTGATATATGAGTATTATATATCACCACAACAGAAATGATGACTATACTGATAAGATATCGTCGTATTGCCCACCTTTACCACATACAGTGCTGTTACCTGGTTTTCTGTTAGATCTGTATGTTTGCTCTGTTTAGTCATGGTGTGACTGTATAGATAGTCCTGTATTAACTGATCCTTTTTGGGAAACAGGTTTCTATGGCACGTCCCGCTGACCTACGTCACCAGTAACTCAGCCACCGTGCACCGATTTCTGCTGAAGACGAAGACAGGTGTGTACAGATGTTTCCACGTAACAGCTCTAACAATGGATTTCAGTATTGTAGAATCAGTTTCTAGCTCTGCTAATGTGCTTTTGTCTGTTCTTCTAGATAACAGTATCAGAAACCACATCAGCAGCCTTATTATAGATAAATACACCCACCAAACAGTTTGAGGCACATGTAAAAATTTAGGCCTAAAGTTAACACCATGCTAAATAGTACAGTATTAGCTTCCATTACATATTAGCTGCAACTCGTAGCCCCAAAGCAAAGGTAAAGAAACATCAAAACATCATGTCTTGGCTGATGGACTACATTAGGGGAATTTCACTGGAACTGAATCTTTAGAAATTTTTCAATGAAATTCAAATGTAACTACATTAAATGACATGTTGTTCATATGAACATGCTGAAACTTCAGATTATTCATAAATAAAGTCTCTGGCTGTTCTCAGATGTGCTGTACCTGCCTGAAGAGGTGGACTGGGTCAAGTTTAACGTGGACATGAGTGGATATTACATTGTTCACTATGAAGGGTCGGGCTGGGACAACCTCATCGCTCTGCTCAAACACAACCACACCGCCCTCAGCAGCAACGACCGGGCCAGCCTCATCAACAACGTCTTCCAGTTGGTCAGGTTAGCCATCTGCTGGACTAACCCTAACCCTGTCCTGTTATTTTTGGCTGCAAATACAATGTGTACTCCTCAGTTCTCTGTATTTCTACCAACTCAATGAAGATTTGTCTGCTACAGTCTGAAAACACTGGAGTTGACTTAACTGTACCCAGACATTTTAAAGTAACTCTTGCTCTCGTTGGTCAGTGTGGGGAAGCTGCCCCTGGACAAAGCTCTGGACCTGTCTCTGTATCTGAGTCACGAGAAGGAGATCATGCCTGTGATGCAGGGCTTCAGCGAGCTTGTCCCACTCTACAAACTGATGGAGAAGAGGGACATGGAGGAGCTGGAGAACCAGATGAAGGTCAGTCATGTAGACAGTTTTGTGTGAATGACATTTGTATATGAGTTTATATGGAATTTTATGTTTGCTTGTTTGGACAGAAGCTCATTAGAAATGTCCTGTTTTTGAGAAGAAAGAAAGAATTAAGGCTTTACAGGGTTTTCTAGATCCCTGATTTTACATTACAATGCATTTTTTAATGAAATAGTTACTTTTAGTAATATTTATTTATATTATTTAATAGTTTTAGCTCGTTAAAACTATTAGGCTGTTCAGAAGCACAGATTAAACATTTTCAATTCATATCACATTTGTACGTTATTGAACTCATATTTATATAATTACATTCAAATTCTTATGCAGTGTTAATTAAACGTATAACGTTTATTAGTCAGTAGACTGAAAATTATGTACGGTATATCATCGCTGTCCAATGAAAAACTCCAAAATCTCCAAAATTCACTTTCAATGTAAGTCAATTGTGTTCACTTTCAATGTAAGTCAATGGAACCAAAATTTTTCCCAGGCAGTTTTGGAGCATTTCTCTTGGTTCATTCATCATGAAATGTTCACACAACGTAAAGAGCAGCTGCTGCATTTATCTGATCCACAAAAATGAAGATGCATGTTTTTCATTGGACGGTTCAAAATCAGAGTTTAACCTCAGACTAGATTACGACCCTATAGATTTGAGTGACTCAATACCTTAATTATATTCATTTAATTCAAATAAATGACTGAACATCGGTCACTTTACTATACGGTCGCTATTAAAACAGTCATAACGCTACCCAAACGTTTACCAAATGTTTCAGTAGTGACAGTAGTTTTAAAAGTCACAACTCAAAAATGCTATTTAGTACACAACGAGGTCTGTTTTGAACAGTTGTACACACATAATATCACAAAATATTTTTTATAGAACAGAAAAAAATAATTTTAGAATGTATGTGTTTCAGTAGTGACAGTTCTTAATGGTACACACCAATTTGGACTCTGGAACATAATTACATCAAACCAATGGGCTGTAACTGCTCACCATGTGGCCATGAGGGACAGGGATGTAGTCTTACGTCCTTACGTGCTTTTGATAGTGACATAAAAACGACAGACAGCGTTTTCAGTTATGTTTAAATGTGAAAATAAACCTGGAAAATTGTGACCTCAGTGGTTTTGATCGAGGCCTGATTAATGGATTGATGGTACTTCTGTTCAGGGCTACATCGTGCACCTGTTCAGTGAGCTCATAGACCGGCAGGCTTGGACTGACGATGGCTCGGTGTCTGAGAGGATGCTGCGTAGCTACCTGCTCCTCTTCGCCTGCGTGAGGGGTCACCCGCACTGCGTCTCCACCGCCACCCAGCTCTTCAACAAGTGGAAGGAGTCTGATGGGAACATGAGGTCAGGGCTTGACTTCTATGGCATGATCCTGATCCTTACTGTTCTAGTGTAATCCACTGAAAGGCTGAAATTCTAGAGTCAGAATTGTTCACTGTGGTGTTGATAGGAACCAGATGTCTGGAAAGTTTTAATATCTCTACACAGAAGGTACCTACATTACACTGTTGAATATACTGCTTGATGCCTGAGACTTGATTTGAGGTGGTTTTGGTCCAAAACACAAAGAAATCTTCAGATTTCTCTCGTTAACATTACATATCGCTGTTTTTGGGACATCTCCATATTTTAGTTTTTAGTGTAATTTTGATATAATTTGAAAATGTCTGTTGCTCTTAAATTTTATGATGGATGGACTAAAAGAAATGGCCCAATATGATTTGGAGAAAAGCCTGGTTGCATTGACTTTCATTGCTTTTCCTGTAAAGTTTGTTTAAGTAACATTATAAAACTCAGAAATCACGTTTAGGTTCACTGGTGGGTTTAGACAGTGGCTTTGATTCCTTTCACCACCACAACCAGAAATTTGAGTCAATAAGTTTCTCTGCAATTAACAATTTCACAATAAACCGATATGTTTACATCTCAAACACTGATTTTTTTACAAACTTTGTCGTATTAATGACAATATTATGACAGTATTATGTTCCTCAGCCACATCGGTTAGACAGAATTTTGTTTCTATTTTGGGTTTTCATTATCAGAATACAATACCCAGCATGCATTGCACAAATAGAAGCATTGTAGAATCGGTTTGTGATTAATGCTGTTTTCCTATTGGCTCCCTACCAAACCATCAGCTGGAATTAGTACATACTTCATGTAAATGAGTTGTGAATAAGATAGACTGGTGCTTGATTTTATACAAAGAAGTTGATTGAAGCTCAAATCTCTGATGAAACTTCGCATAATGTTTGAAACATCAGGTACAGTTAAATCTGCTGAGATATGATGAAAAAGAGTCATACTGGATGTCTGTCTGTGATAGTAATATTTCATTTGTTCATCCATCACAGTCTTCCAACCGACGTCAGCCTTGCGGTGTTTGTGGTTGGTGCTCGCACTGAGGATGGCTGGGACTTCCTGTTCGAGAAGTACCGTGAGTCCATCTATACGTCCCTGAAGAGTCGAATCAAGTCTGCCCTGTCCATCTCTCCTCTCGTTCACAAACTCAGATGGTGAGAATTTCCAAAAAGCAGATAAGAAACAGGTCACGTAGTCTGGTTCCCATTACATTTCCATAACTCTATCAATCGTTCCTCCTTTCTCCTCCCTCCAGGATGATGGAGCAGAGTTTGGAGGGGTCAGTGATGAAGATGCAGGACCTGCCGTATGTCGTGACATCAGTGAGCAAGAACCCTAAAGGCTATAAACACGCCTGGGACTTCCTAAGGACCAACTGGCACTCGCTGGTGAAAAAGTGAGTGGAAGCATCATCTGGCAACACCTGTCTGGAAATTCGACAAGCTTTTGAGCTTGTAATAAGAGACTGGCTCACTCACGTGAGAATCGAACCAGTGGTCTCCTAGTTGGGGCCAGGAAATGGGAAATTCAAGCTTTTTTATACTCCTGAGACTCCAATGAAGTCCTATAACTCCAAACTACACAGTCGAGTCACGTTATTATGACCAGGGTAACTGCCGTGTGCAGCACGGACAGCAGCTAGATGGACTGGGAGACTCAATAAGGTCCTGGTAGGAGGTCACAGGTATCTGGTGTCATGCTGACTGCAATGCATCAAACTGCTG
Organism: Megaleporinus macrocephalus; assembly: GCA_021613375.1. Classification (NCBI taxonomy): domain Eukaryota; kingdom Metazoa; phylum Chordata; class Actinopteri; order Characiformes; family Anostomidae; genus Megaleporinus; species Megaleporinus macrocephalus. The sequence continues at coordinate 30,407,166 of CM038725.1, read as the reverse complement.
CTGGGGGGAGCGTGAAGGAGGATCCATAGAGTCAACAAAACCATCCAGGTTGTCCCACAGATGCTCAATTGGGTTCAAGTCCAGGGTAGTACTTAGAAGTCTTGGTCAGCTCTTCCAACCAATGTGGAACATTTCCAGCCATGTGATGTGTCGCATTGCCCCAGTGAAGACAATTAACATGTATGGTGTATGTGATCTGCAAGGATGGATTTAGGCACAAATCGGTTGAGAGTGTTTTCCACATGGATGAGTGACTCCAGAGAATGACACCAAAACATTCTCCAGACCAGAACCTACTGAAGTAGGAGGTGGTCATAATAATGTGACTCGACTGTGTAATATTAGAGTAATATCAAAGGTTACCAGCCAGATGAAGAGATCTAGCAGGAGGCTGAGACGCCACAGAGCTACTGATTATTTTGCTATATTTACAATATTCCCCACAATTAGAAATATTAAGCTAATATAAGAAATAAACATATTCAGCCTGTAAGATTACGTTTTGGCCACGCTAGCATACTTCCCCTCATGTTCATAAACAACAGTACATTATAATATAACCACTGTTTGGTATTTCTGAAGAACTCAACATGGTTTAAGGTCCGTTTTTGATGATTTAGACACAATGTTTGCATGATGCTGATCAATGGGTTATGCGCTTACGTCTACATTAGCTTTGTAGCTCAGATTTGAAGAAGTTAACTTCAGAACAAAAAATGTCTAGTCTGCTAAACTAGGTGTGGAGTAAAGGTGAAAAACTCATTTAAAATAGAACATTTTTGTCAGAACATTCATAATTTTCCTCTTCTGTGACCTTCAGGTTTGATCTTGGATCTCACTCCATCGCACACATGGTAACAGGTGTGACCAGTCAGTACTCCACCAGAGAGATGCTGGAAGAGGTGTGTATCAAAACCTTTGATTCTAAGAAGCACATGCAAAAGCCAGAAAACTCTTATGACAATGTATTTGTCCATATTTGGGCTGCCCCCCTGAAAGTCATCAGTCAGAGACCTATATATATATATATATATATATATATATATATATATAAAACAACATGTGGTTAACTTGGAAGGGAAGCTGAAGCCTGAATTGGAGTGATTGGTAGAAGAAGTCTGAACATGTAATGCAGGCAAGTCTATTTACAAGGCAGCATCTATCAGATCCATCACTTGCTTAAATCCCAAGTGTTGAATTAGTCTACTTTTTTTAAAGATATATTTATCTTGTGTAATTTGTGCTAATCCTGTGCTAATAAGCCCATCCTGTAAAGTAAGACCATAAACCTGTTTGTACCAGCTACAGATACATACTCTGACCGAACACAAAGCACTTATTTGTTAAATGCCATAAATGTAAATGTACTTACCATTTTCAGATCTGCTGTTTTTATGTTCATCCAAAAAGAATTCCAGTCTTAAATAAGTAATTTATTCATTTAGACTTATTTCTGAGTTTTTATGTAATGAAATAAAGAAGTCGGCCGAAGAACAGATTTCATAGTGGTCAATGCCGTAAATTCATTTCAGACTGTTTCATTTATTTATTTGTTTACATGCCGTTTTAACTTTTAAAGAAAAAAAAAGAAAAAAAGCATAATAAGAGCTTAATTTAAACAGAAAAATATTGTGTGCTACCTGCCTCGTTATATACAAATCCATATGGCAGGATGATTGAAACAATTCAAACTTATCACAAAACTAATGTGCATGTGACAGTAAAGACTTACTTTGACTGCTAACTTACTCAAGTAATACAACTTTGTACCTAAAGAGGTGATAATAAGTCACTGTATTGTTGAGTTGAATCAGTCTAACATAGAAGGCTGAGGAGGTAGTGCTGCCTAGAAAGCATTGAGTTTGTTGGTGAACTCACATTTCCTTCTAGACTAGTAAGAATTGGAAGGAGGATATATATTGATGTCCTCTATTGCTTGGAGTATGAATTCAGCAATTTGTGTTAACTAACACATTGCTCCTTTAACTGTAATGGTAGGTTGCAAAACTAAGTAGCAATAAGAATGATCTACCATCAACTGCTTAAACCATAATTTCCTACACCGTGATGAAAGAAGGTAAGTAACAAGCCATACACTCTGGTATCAAATTTCTCCTGGTAGTCATGTCTATAATGGATGTGAAACTTTTATGTCTGAAACACATAATTAATGTTATTTTTTTCTGTTACAAGTGAATGGCTAGACTAGACACATTCCCACCTGCAGTAAAGGTAGCTGCTCAAAATTTAATCCTTTGCTGATACCTTGATAGCAGCTTTGCTGGCCCGCTTGCTGCAAAGCCGATGGTCCACTAGTGTTTTTTGGGCAGAATATTAGAGAAAATTCCAATTTTCATCACTCAATTTTAAATCCAGTATATTATTTTCATTTTTTTCTTCCATCATACTTTTAAAATTAGTTTAGCAAATCATTTTCAGTGTAAATAATTTTTAAATAAGTTGTTATTTCTTCTCTCCGTTGTTTATTTTCCAAAATAAAAGTCTCTGTGCATTTAATAATTGAGAAAATTTAGATCTTGTACACAAGACAATAATCAGGATGGTCTGATGGTGGACAAACAGTGGAAAATGGTCAGCGGAATCACGACCTTATCAAGCCAGTGGACCAATATATGCTTGCTATCTGGGTAACGAATGAGAAACCAAACTGCATAATCAGCATATCAAAACACCTCAAACCTGCATTATTGATATTGACAAATCTCATTTCAATTGAACATGATGTAACATGTATCTCTCTACTGTCCATCAGATTCGGAGGTTCTTCGGTTCCTTAACTGCTGAGACAGGCGCTGAGCTGCGTTGCATCCAGCAGGCTCTGGAGAACGTGGAGGAGAACATCCGCTGGATGGACAAGAATCTTCCATTGCTCCAAGCCTGGCTGGACAAGAATCACCCGCAAGATGGCCAGTTTAAACACTCAGAACTTTAAAGCTCTGGACCTGACCTGAGCCAGCATCTTGTACTGAATGACCAAGTCCAAAGGGTCTCTGAAGAAAACTCAGAAACTGTAGGATCACTGGTGGTTTTAATAGTAAATTAAATGTCTATATTTGTTTTGTAGATGCTGCGACTACTGGTTCCCATCTAACACCTAACACTCTACAATCAACCATTTCACACCAAACAATGAGTTTGTTTACGTCTCAGTGACTGAGTGATAGAGAAATATTGGTGGAATTTCCCTCTAAAAACCTTTTTGAAAGAACTTGAAGAACACAAAATGAGGGAAACATGAAATTGGCCTCCATCATTGCTATGATTATTTTGAGTAGTAGATTTTGTAAAAGAAAAGGTCTTAAAGCTTCAAATGAGTACGAACACCTGTATTTAACTACAGAGAAGGTGAAAAGAGTAAGGAGTTTGGAGATTTGCTTATATGGTTCCTAAACTGTGTGTCACTGCTGGACGTGGCTGCTACTACTGTTTTTAGCAATGCTAACATACTTTAAGTCCAAGTTTCCAGATAACAGTGTTTCATACAGTGTCAGAAAACACAGAGTTGATCTATTAGAGATTACTGAACACGTCTGCATGGTTTGTGGGGAGTTTAAAATGATTTAGGTGTTCAGTTTCCATGAAAAATGGCTAAATACACATAAGTCTTGGTTAGCTACATTAGCCTCGTAGCTCCAGTGCAAAAGAAGCAAAATTCAGACACCAGCCTGTCTGGGCCGACTGACCTGGTTGTGGAATAAGGTTACATTTCTGTAAATATGATATTTACCAACTTTCTCACCTTCCCTGTGAATAAATACAGATTTTTTGAACCCATTTTTTTGGAAAAAGGTGTGTTTAAATTAAATTGTGTTTAAAGTGGTTCACTGTATGTGTGTATGCTTCCTTTTAGGAGATTGTTTTGTTCAGGGTAAAGCCATGTGTGCTGGAGAGAAGGTAGTTCTGTGTTTTTTAATGTTATACTTCTCCCAGACAACTACTGTTTTGTTTCTTTTTTGTAAGTGTTTTTTAATATGTCGATTTTTAAGCACCTTCTAGAATGTAAATCTTCATGCTGACATCTGAAATTAAACAAATATTAAAATTTATACAATATTTTTTAAATATTTGGAAATAAAATGTTTCTTGAAGGTGTAAACACCTTAGTCTGCATCCAGCAAACATGACTACATAGTCACAATTTTATAACAACCACTATCATAATTCTTTACAAAGATTATGATAGTGGTTTTATTGTAATCCAGGGTATAAGGAGCAGCTGTCGTTCTTAAATTGTATAAAATAATAAAAATGGAGATACATGTGGACAGTTCCATTACTCTTATTATAAAGATGATAAAGTATTTAGAGTTTTAAAAAGCAAGTAAGCAGGTTAACCTGGTGTATTTAAGTTCAACGACTCAACATTTCAAGTTAACACAGTTACTTACTTACAAGTTTGAAATTTACATCATTATATGGTCTTAGTATATATGTACATTACATACTTAGTATATGGTCTCCTAATTTAATATAATATTATATAATATAGTTGGTTGACTCACCTCAAATTACAGACCAGCACCATGCAGCAGGGAGACACTGACGACCCCACCAAAAAATATATGATGTGTGTTTTGCAGGAAGGATAGCATAACTGAGGGTTTCTGTTCTTACCTGACAGCTTTTAATGGCATCTTGGAAGTTCTCATTGTTTTTAAAGATGAACATATTTACATAAACCTGCATATCGTCGCTGTCCAATAAAATACATTTAAAAAAAGTATCTCCAAATTGCAACTTTACACGAGAGGTCTTTAATTTAAATGTAAGTCAATGAAAGCAGAATTTTTTCAATGTTATTTTGAGGCATTGAGTCCAATTATAATGAAATTTTCACACAATGTATGCAGCAGCTGCTGCAGTCAAATAGAGTGTAAAAATGATAATCTGTTTTTCAATGGACAGCGACATTCAGTCCACAGGAGTTAAGGTGCAGTACAGAGCAGCCCATCATTTTTGTAAAAATAAATAAATAAATAATAAAAATAAAAAAAATTCGGGACTTTTATTTTGAAAGCCAAAATGGCGGCTTCGGCTCACACGCTCATATTTAAACACACAACGCGCAGATTCTGCTGTAATATTTTCACATTTTATTTGCAAAAATGAATTTAAAGCACAATGGTGAATATTTATTTACTTTTATTTCTATTTTAATGTTGTTTTTTTCTCCCATGATGCTTAACGCTTAGCGCTGTGTTTATTTTCACTTTCACTTTTTTTCCTGTCAGCTCTCACTTCACTTCCATCTACCAGACAAACTGCTGTGAGTAGTATTAATACTTTTAATCATATTTCTAAAGTTATATTATATACTTTAACTGAGAGAGCAACTGGACCGAGATCAGCTCCACAAGAAGAGACCTTTATTTTTAAAATACAGACAGATTTGCTGTGTCATTGAGGCTCTTTATTCAGTCAGTGAGTCTTCCTTATAGCTTAAATATGAAAGTAGATTATTTATCACAAATGTACAATTAATATGTGCAGTAAGGAGGTTTAGTATGAGGCAGATTACACATGCAAAGCATTTAAGTCTGTATTTTCTTCATAGCTGCTTGATAAAGTTTACTGGTTACTGTTTGAAGGAAGTGAAAGTTCAGTAACTCAGTGCTTGTTACCACTATGATACTGTGACCAAACATTAAAGGGCCCATATCATGCAAAGCAGATGCATGTTGTTGTATATAAACATTGTTCCAGTTTAAAAATGTTATAATTTGACCCCAGTTAATTTTCAGACACTAAGCTGCACAGCCCATATTAAATGTACTGGTTGTGATGTCAAGGAATACAGGATACCTCCATATTCCATCTATAACGATTTAGCACCAACTGTTCATGCTGAAGTTATAAGGGCTGTTTCAGTTTGGGCTGCTTCCTGAATAAGGCACAATACTGGACAGCCAATCAGAATGGCGCTCATTTACTCATTGATCTTAAAGGCACATTTAACAAAACAGAAATAGCCTGTTTGATTTAGTGGAGGTTTGAAAATGGTCATGCTAAAGGGTTTATTTCTGCTCAGCTGAGTCAAATAAGCCTCCACAATTTGATTTGAGCACAGCGTCAATGTAGCGTCAGCCTACTTGGATATATTGAAAGTTATACAATTGTAAAAGGGTTTAACTTTCCATACATCCTGCTGCCCTAATTGTAGTCTTTGTCACTTTCTGGTCTCAGCAGTTCCTCACCTTCTCCTAGTAGGCCATGTACCTCTTGGCTCTCCTTGTGTGGGCTTCGTCAGCTTTGGCTGGAGTTCCACACATCAGCAGAGAAGATGAGCCTTCACTTCCAGTGGCGACCAATGGACAGCCTTTCCCATGGGACAAGATGAGGCTTCCACAGACTGTCTCGCCCCTCCACTACGACCTCCTCATCCATCCTAATCTCACCAACTTAGACTTTTCAGGAAGTGTGAAGATCCAAGTGGAAGTCCATGAGGAAACCAACACCATTGTACTCCACAGCAAGGATCTCAACATCACCAAGGCAGCACTGCTGGGCTCAGCTGAAGGTCAAGGTCAGGTTCTGAAGGTGCTGGAATATCCTGCCTATCAGCAAATCGCTCTTGTGAGCGATAGCACAGTGCTGAAGAAAGGTGGCGTGTACGTTGTCGAGCTGGAGTTTGTGGCTGAGCTGTCTGAGAGCTTCCACGGGTTTTATAAAAGCACTTACCAGACGAGGGAGGGAGAAGAGAGGTAAGAAGTTTTTGATATCAACACAACACTATGAAGTGAATTAGTGAGTGAGTATGTTGCCTAATATAGAATGTATTCTAGGGGTGTCATGATGCATACATATAGGGTTCAATGGGATTTTTGATTCTGTGGTTTTATGTAATAAAAATATTTAGACTGTACAGGGGACTATGGGGCGTACAGTCATCTAGTCATGTACAACACTACTTGAACCAACTTGTTGAACCTACGTGGTTTCTGACAAGCATTCATGGATTGTGGTTCCTAAAGAATATGTTGAGTGTTGTGAACCTGATCTGGAGCAAAGATTCTGGTAAACACTTCAGCCAATTGCCACAAGACCTAGTACAACACCTGGGTAACTACTAGGAGCACTCTTGTGTGAATAAAAGCCAACATATTATTAGAATATGCTACAGTGATAACGATTTGGTTTAACCTTGGACTTTTTTAGTTTCATAATTATGGCAATAAAAATCTACACTGCTTGCATGCGTGGCCATGTCTGAGTGATGTAGCAAAACTTTTGGCGTGGCTTTTTGTTGAGGATAACAAGATTACTGATATCTTTAATGCATGTATGAATGTAATTTCCTAGATTTAGCTGTTACTCTGACTTTTCACGGTACCCAGTGGCGGGCAGAGCGCCTACCACAGCACATCTCCCTACCTTTGGGTTTAGTCCCTAGCAGAGGCCAGAGATCCTCGACCTGGTCTGTCGCAGCAGCTGTTTGGGGGACACTGCCGCCCAACCCGGTGGTAATCGCCTGAGTGGATTCCAGCAAGAGTCAAGAACATCCTCATCGTCTTTTATCCGATAAATCGCCGAGATTCTTCCTTCAAACTAGTTTAATAGTTTCAATAGTTTCAATAATTTCAAATAATGTTGAGTTACTCTGTATTATTATATATGATGTACGACCAGTGCCCCCTTAGGAGGCCCCCAGATGCCTTGTTTGACTTGACAGTGGTTTCCAAGAGAGTGAGGGGCAAATCAAGGATATTACATGTTCTTCTGCTGCTATAATATAGTGATATATTTTAGTGACATTGATGCTTTTCTTTGCAGGGTTGTGGCCTCCACCCAGTTTGAGCCGACAAGTGCCCGTGCAGCTTTCCCTTGCTTCGATGAGCCGGCCTTCAAAGCCAACTTCTCCATCCGCATCCGCCGAGAGAGCAGACATATCTCCATCTCCAATATGCCAAAGGTGCGACCCATAAACCTGTTGTGGCCCCTTCACGAACACCATGATATAATGTTGGAGAGGACAACTATGGTCTTTGGCTGTTTCCCTCCTTCTTGACAAGTTCAGCATGTCGTCCCTTGCCCTACCTTTGTCCCAAGCACAAGCACAAATTTCCCTCTGTTACTGATTGGCTGAAAGAGTGTGGCGCTTTGGTTGAGCCACTTTATTTCATATTTACAGAGACAGGACTTACAGAGCAAACAGCTAGCGGGCCACAAGGAGGTTTTCAATAATTTGGGTTTGTTAAGTGATTAGGGTCAGACTTAGGGTTTCACAACTTACTTAAACCTTTTCATACTTCATCTGAAAGTGGGGCTGGGGTTCTAGTCTAGCTGGAATTTCCCTTTAATAGGAAATATTATATGGGTCTGAATCTTGCTCTGTATCTCTGAAAGTTTACTTGGTCTGCTTCCAGCTGAGGACACTCACGCTGCCTGATGGCCTGTTTGAGGACCAATTTGACGTCACTGTGAAGATGAGCACATACCTGGTGGCTTTCATTGTGTGCGACTTCCTTTCCATCAGCAAGAACACTGAGCATGGGGTCAAGGTCAGAACTACCACAGCCTTAAACACTATAGCAGTGGTCATCAATCTTACTCCTGAAGATCAACCTTCCTATAAACTTCAGCTCCAACCTTAAAGAACCCCATCTAACTGCTGCTTTCAGAAGTCCTTGATTAACTAAAGAAGATGTGTTAGATTGGTTTGGAGGTGAAACCTGCAGGAAGATAGATCTCCAGGAGGAGGGCTGGAGACCACCGACCAATGGATTTCCTAATGCAAATTTTTTGTTTCCATGATTATTTGACTTCCGCACAGAAAGCCGACCAAACATTCCTAAAAACATAGATAGTAAGGGTGGTTTGGAGTGCAGAACCAGAACATTCAGTGTTCTTAATGTGACTGTATGGGTCAATTTAAGTATTTTCACCATTAGTTTTGGAACAGCCTTCTTTACAAAGTGTCCACTGAAAATTCAAGCTGAGGCTCCGTGTGCAAGTTTACTACAGGATGGCGGAGTGTCTTTACAATTGTGCGCTTTCGTCAGTATGTACGTTTAGATCACTACCAGTCAAACATTTTAGATACACTACTAGACAAACGTTTTAGATACACTACCAGTCAAACGTTTTAGATACACTACCAGTCAAACATTTTAGATACACTACCAGTCAAACGTTTTAGATCACTACCAGTCAAAAATTTTAGATACACTACCAGACAAACGTTTTAGATACACTACCAGTCAAACGTTTTAGATACACTACCAGTCAAACATTTTAGATACACTACCAGTCAAACGTTTTAGATCACTACCAGTCAAACGTTTTAGTACACTACCAGTCAAACATTTTAGATACACTACCAGACAAACGTTTTAGATACACTACCAGTCAAACGTTTTAGATACACTACCAGTCAAACGTTTTAGATACACTACCAGTCAAACGTTTTAGATACACTACCAGACAAACGTTTTAGATACACAACCAGACAAACGTTTTAGATACACTACCAGTCAAACGTTTTAGATACACTACCAGTCAAACATTTTAGATACACTACCAGTCAAACATTTTAGATACACTACCAGACAAACGTTTTAGATACACTACCAAACGTTTTAGATACACTACCAGTCAAACGTTTTAGATACACTACCAGTCAAACGTTTTAGATACACTACCAGACAAACGTTTTAGATACACAACCAGACAAACGTTTTAGATACACTACCAGTCAAACGTTTTAGATACACTACCAGACAAACGTTTTAGATACACTACCAGTCAAACGTTTTAGATACACTACCAGTCAAACATTTTAGATACACTACCAGACAAACGTTTTAGATACACTACCAGTCAAACATTTTAGATACACTACCAAACGTTTTAGATACACTACCAGTCAAACGTTTTAGATACACTACCAGTCAAACGTTTTAGATCACTACTAGTCAAACGTTTTAGATACACTACCAGTCAAACGTTTTAGATACACTACCAGACAAACGTTTTAGATACACTACCAGTCAAACGTTTTAGATACACTACCAGTCAAACGTTTTAGATACACTACCAGACAAACGTTTTAGATACACTACCAGTCAAACGTTTTAGATACACTACCAGTCAAACATTTTAGATACACTACCAGACAAACGTTTTAGATACACTACCAGTCAAACGTTTTAGATACACTACCAGCCAAACATTTTAGATACACTACCAGTCAAACCTTTTAGTACACTACCAGTCAAACGTTTTAGTACACTACCAGTCAAACGTTTTAGATACACTACCAGTCAAACGTTTTAGATACACTAACAGACAAACGTTTTAGATCACTACCAGTCAAACGTTTTAGTACACTACCAGTCAAACGTTTTAGTACACTACCAGTCAAACGTTTTAGATACACTACCAGTCAAACGTTTTAGATCACTACCAGTCAAACGTTTTAGATCACTACCAGACAAACGTTTTAGATACACTACCAGACAAACGTTTTAGATACACTACCAGTCAAACGTTTTAGATCACTACCAGTCAAACGTTTTAGACCACTACCAGTCAAACGTTTTAGATCACTACCAGACAAACGTTTTAGATACACTACCAGTCAAACGTTTTAGATCACTACCAGTTAAACGTTTTAGTACACTACCAGTCAAACGTTTTAGATACACTACCAGACAAACGTTTTAGATACACTACCAGACAAACGTTTTAGATCACTACCAGTCAAACGTTTTAGATACACTACCAGCCAAACGTTTTAGATACACTACCAGTCAAACATTTTAGATACACTACCAGACAAACGTTTTAGATACACTACCAGTCAAACGTTTTAGATACACTACCAGCCAAACGTTTTAGATACACTACCAGCCAAACATTTTAGAACTGTTTTGACTGGTAGTGGTTGTGTACTAAACCATTTGACTGGTAGTGTACTAAAACAGTAGTGTATATGTGTAACTTTAGCAGTGTTGTTTATTTGCTGTGTTGTTGATGTTGCTGTGGTCAGATCTCGGTGTACGCCGTACCAGAGAAGATCGATCAGGCTGAGTTTGCGCTGGATGCTGCTGTGAGGCTGCTGGACTTCTATGATGATTACTTTGACATCCCCTACCCGCTTCCTAAACAAGGTACTTATATACCACTGACTTATATCCAACCACAAATTCACTGAATTATTTATAATATGATATTTATACAGTACTGATAAACTACAGTACAAAGTACAAAGTGTATTGTATGTCATTTTTGGTATAATGTTTTATTTATTTTAATATTATTGTTTGTTTCATTATTGGTGCACAAACTTTCAATTTAATAACTAGCAGTAAAAGCTACAAAACATGTGATTTGACCAGGCAATTCAAACTATTTACACGAGTAACATCTTTAGTATATTTAAATTTATATTCATTTTGACATAGAGGTCAATGTAGGATAGATTTTTTTAATGTTTTATGTTTCAGTCCGGTCCCGCCTGCAGTCCTGTACGAGGTTCAACCACCCAATAATTGACATACTTTATTTACAAATACATTATTTTCTACTGAAAAAATCACAACTGTTAGTGACTGCTGTATACTAGACTTCTATTTAGTCAGCCTAATAGTGGTGTAGTGGTCTTTCTTTAGGCTACTGTCCATAGCTGAGCTTGATTGACCATCTAGAGGCCAATCATTTCTGGAGCACAACAAAGCAATTCATTTTCTATGTACTTTTTTTGATTACTTAGCTGTAAATTAGGCAATCAGCTCCCATAAGAACTGGAAAAGTTAACAACCTGCACCTGAAAGATATTGTGGCCTGCAGGATTGCAGACCTCTGTTCTGATGTTGTTGATGATGTTGCTCTTTCATCTTCTAGATCTTGCCGCGATCCCGGACTTCCAGTCAGGTGCTATGGAGAACTGGGGACTGACCACTTACAGAGAGACCGCCCTGCTCTTTGACCCCCACAAGTCCTCTGCCTCCGACAAGCTGGGCATCACCATGGTCATAGCGCATGAGCTCGCCCACCAGGTTAGAGCCGTGCCTGTATGATGCATTCTAGATGTATTGGTTTTAAATGAACCCTTTAATGCCAAGTAAATCATATGTCATACACAAGTTTTTGAGAGCTGTGAATCATCACTGTTATCATTGTTCTAAGTGTTAGTGGAGAACCAAAGATTGTAGTAGATACAGTATGTGTGAAACACTGTTGGACAGTATGGAAAAATGTTCTTTTCTAAGTTAGAAATTTCTATACAGGTTAAAACATTGTGTTCTGAATGCTTTCATTTGTTAAAACTGCATAACATTTCAGATGTACCATATATGATACAAAACAAAACAAAATTAACACTCAAGTTAAGTTTATTATTGTAATAATTATTTGCTATTATTATTATTTATAGAATAATCCATTATATAATTTAAAAATCTATTATATAATTATTATTATTCTTCTAAATGTTTTCCCTGCATTAACTACTATTTATTGAAGGTTTAATAATCATTCCATTTTGAAAGAATTAGAAATTAGAGTTTCGTGGTTCAGACTTTAAAGGGTTAAAGATGGGGAATATGACTAAAATGAACATCACAGCAACTGGAAGTTTGCGAACAGGCTGGGTGAACAGAATGCAGCAGCGACATAGCTGTGTTGTTTTGGCAGTGGTTCGGGAACCTGGTGACGATGCAGTGGTGGAATGATCTCTGGCTGAATGAGGGATTCGCCAAATTCATGGAGTTCGTCTCTGTAAACATCACCAACCCTGAGCTGCAAGTGGTGAGACTTCTTTGATCTTTCTAAACTTTAAAGCAGCACTGTGAACGTTTTCGTTTGTTTGTTATAAAGGGTAAGAATTAGCATTACTGGGCTAGGAAGGGTGGGTTACCTCCGGGTACTCCGGTTACCTCCCACATGTCCAAAGACATGCATGATAGGTTGATTGGTCACTCTAAATTGCCCGTAGGTGTGAGTGTGTGCTTGAGTGAGCGTTGGCCATGCAATGAACTGGTGAACTGTCTATGGTGTACCCCGCCTTCGCCTGATGACGCTGGGATTGGCTCCAGTACGACCCCGACTAGCGGGATTAAGCGGCAGATAATGGATGGATGGGTCAGGAAGGAAAAAACTGGCGAACATATGATGAGCTTGTGTTGCTGCGAGTCACTATGTGGTGCCTGCATCAGTCTTTTAAGTGTTGTTTTAATGAATGTTTTTTTAATTATATATTTATTGACTTTTACAGAGATTAAGATATACAAAAATAAAAAACAGAACACAAAATAAATAAATAAATGAATATCTTGCAGAATCAGTAACAGAGTGGGGTTAATATACGATATGGACCTAAATGAATAGTTGAAAAAGTAGAATAATAATAATAATAATAATAATAATAATAATAGGGCAAAACAGTATACAGGACAATACAACAGATATGATACAAGGAAAAATCATTTATCCCCTAATATCTCCCAAACTGATGACCACATTTCCCAAAATGTTTGACGTCTGTTGTGGATTTCGAAGGTGAGTTTCTCTAGTGGTAAAAGATCTGTGTCAGCCATATGTTGAGTGAGGGAACATCTGAAGATGAATTAATATTTTTTTTAAATGTGGTATATACTGTATAAAAGATTGATTGGCTGGAGTTTGTTTACTCAGTTTATTTATATCAGATGAACGTATTTGCCACTGAATGCTTTGCAGTTCATACTGGGCAAATACATAGTTTGCATATATTTCTGTAGAACAACGTGAATAAGAGTAGAAACCAGACGGACCATATCGTCACTGTCCAATAAAAACACAAGTATGTCCAAAATAGGAACTTGAAAGGAGCTACAGGAGAAGCTAAAACGTTCAATGTAAGTTCATGTAAAGTGATTTTATTATTTTTTTTTTTTATTGTAACCCAAGATATTGTATGTTTTGTCTGGTCAGCTTCATTTCATTTGAGTATATACATCCATTCCTCTATCTCAAGCCTGCAAGACATTTCTAAAAAGTTGGGTCGGTAAAGAGTTTACCACTTTGTAGTGTTGCCATTGCCAATCACAACAGTTAAAGGACGTTTTGGCACCAAGCTTAACAAGCTCACAGTTCTACCTGCATACATGCCTTAAGATATGCAACAGTGTGAGGTCGACATTGTCACATTATCAGTTGAAAAATGCTCCACACATAAAACATTACGTGTCCTGGGCAAAAGTTATGTTTCGTTCCAATAAACTAAGCAAATAAACAGAAATTGTGTATTAATTTTTAAAAATGGCAAATTAAGTTACCCTCTGGAGAAACGACTGTATAGAGAACATGTATTTTTGTCCATGTGTTTATTTCATGTTTTAATAAGTAGTTTGTGACTCACTGAATTGTCTGTTTTGTTAGCTCATGTCTCGTATCAGGTAAAAATCACACTATCTCTGCATTACTGCGTGTAAACCAAGTGTTCTGCAGGATGGCAGCTCACCTCTGTTTTGTGTTTTCCCTCAATAAAACATATTTCTGCTCATTCAAACTCCAATATTGGCTGTAATCACGCAACACCATCACACACTGTCTGTCTTTCCACGCTTTCCAGGAGGACTATTTCCTGGAGAAGTGCTTTGAGGCGATGGATGTGGATTCTTTAAGCTCCTCCCACCCCGTGTCCACCCCCGTGGAGAACCCAGCTCAGATCCGGGAGATGTTCGATGACGTTTCTTATGACAAGGTATGATGAGCCAGGACGTGTCAGAAGTTTGATTCTGCAGTGTTTGTACTGAAGCTACGAAGACACTATTTTAAACTGTAGCACTAAATCATCACACGTCTGGAAACGTCTTGTCCTTTTTTTCAGGGGGCATGTATTCTGCACATGCTGAGGGAGTTTCTGACCCCTGAGGACTTTAAATCTGGCATCGTACGGTACCTGAAACGATACAGCTACCAGAACACGGTCAACACACACCTGTGGGAAAGTCTGACCACTGTGAGTGCATGTTTTGGTGCATTGATTATGCTTAAACACATACACGGCAGGTTTAAAGGGACAGTTTCAGTTTAACACTAGTGTTTATTATGTTATTGGTCATGTTGTGCATGTTTTTCTGTAGTAGGTTATACCCCTCAGCCTCACTACTATACCCACCATGTATTACGCAAACACAGTGACAGTAACAAATATCCAGACACTTTTGTTTTTTGTTATTTAATATTGTTTTATTTTATTGTCTATATTAAAACCAGTAATGAGCCAGATCCATTAAACACACCTGCAGATTTACTGTGATTGTGTCACTAAAACTGTTACTGCAAATACAAACAACTGGAAGAACAGTTTTAATGCCAAGATAACATTTCTCTATTTGAAGTTTAATTTTATGTTATAATTAATTGTTTATATAGTTGTTATATAGTTGTTTCCCCCACAGAGTATGGTATCTCTGGGAATATATATATATTATTTTATTTATTTATTTATTTTTCTCATTTCATCTCACCAACATATACTATGTTATGTATGTCCATTACATAAAATTCACATTAAAAACATTCAAATTACAAGTTGTAATGTAAAATTGCCAAAGGGGGGTGAATACTTTTGCAAGGCACTGTATGTGTGATATCTCCACATGGAGGTAGTTGTGTTTATTGTAAATCAATTAGTGCCGATTTGCGTATCACAGAAGCAGCACTCTGAGAACGAGCTGGACGTCAAGGTGATCATGGAGACCTGGACGCTGCAGGAAGGCTTCCCCCTCATCACAGTGGAGGTCAAAGGTCGCCAAGTGCGCCTAAGTCAGGAGCGGTACCTGAAGGGCGAGGACACCTCCCGAACCTCTGGGTGACTATAACAGAGTTAAATTATTATTATTATATATATTTGTTTCAGTATACTGTTCAGAATTGGTAGACTGGGGTTCGATTTCCCACCAGGGTGACCACCTTACACTATACCTATTAGAGTCCTTGGGTAAGACTCTTAACTACCTCCACCTACCTGTGTACAGGTAAACTGTAGCACTACCTGTGTACAGGTAAACTGTAGCACTACCTTCACCTACTTGTGTACAGGTAAACTGTAACACTACCTTCACCTACCTGTGTACAGATAAACTGTAACACTACCTTCACCTACCTGTGTACAGGTGAACTCTTAACACTACCTTCACCTACCTGTGTACAGGTAAACGGTAACACTACCTTCACCTACCTGTGTACAGGTAAACTGTAACACTACCTTCACCTACCTGTGTACAGATAAACTTTTAACACTACCTTCACCTACCTGTGTCCAGGTAAACTGAAACTTACCTTGTGGTTGTTGCAGACTGTAACAAAAGAATACTGCAATATCATATGTATTCTTGTACGTATGACTTGTAGCTCAATGGATCGAGTGGAGATATTCTGTGGAAATCATAGCTTTAAAACATCAACTGAACATGTTACCAAGGATGGCCAAACATTTGTGTACTGTATGCTTACTGTTGGTGAACATCAAAGGATTGGTTGGCTATTTGAGAAATTAATAATTAATGAAACGGTGCAGTGTCCCAATTTTTTGCAGCTGGATGCATATTAAGTAACTGATATTTGCTTGGATAGAGGTTGTACCATGATGGGTTGGTTTCTGTGGTAAATGGTTGCTTGGTTCTTTGGGAAACAGGTTTCTATGGCACGTCCCGCTGACCTACGTCACCAGTAACTCGGCCACTGTGCACCGATTTCTGCTGAAAACGAAGACAGGTGTGTACAGATATTTCAGCCCCAGCAATGCACTTACACATTACCAAAGCAACAGCTGTGAAATGGACAAAAGCATGTTTCAGACTTTAGTACAGCAAGTGCTGTTTACAGCTATACTGTATCTCCATTAATGTCCATGTAATGTTAGAAACCAAATAGGCAGGTCTTTTAAAAGATGCATGAAGCATACAGTTAGCACAAGTACTGGCATTTCACATCCAAACTTATGAACTTGAAACTTTTGGAAATGGGTTTTGAAACTTGGTTTGTAGGACATTAATAAATAAAGTCTCTTGCTGTTCTCAGATGTGCTGTACCTGCCTGAAGAGGTGGACTGGGTGAAGTTTAACGTGGACATGAGTGGATATTACATTGTTCATTATGAGGGGTCGGGCTGGGACGACCTCATTGCTCTGCTCAAACACAACCACACCGCCCTCAGCAGCAACGACCGGGCCAGCCTCATCAACAACGTCTTCCAGTTGGTCAGGTTAGCCGTCTGATGAACTACACGAATGAGTTTTGTTGTTGTCACAGCTCCAGAAATAGTAACTGGTTTAGTAGCAAATGACATACATCATTGACAAGTCTTGTTGTTGTTGGTCAGTGTGGGGAAGCTGCCGCTGGACAAAGCTCTGGACCTGTCTCTGTATCTGAGCCGTGAAACGGAGATCATGCCTGTGACTCAAGGCCTCAGCGAGCTTGTCCCACTTTACAAACTGATGGAGAAGAGGGAAATGGATGCGCTGGATAACCAGATGAAGGTCAGTCATGGGAAGAACTTTAAAACAGTAGAGACATCGACCAAACACATTAGAACAGTAGAAACATCAGCCAAACACCAGAACTGTAGAGACATCAACCAAACACATTACAACAGTAGAGACATCAGCCAAACACCAGAACTGTAGAGACATCAACCAAACACATTACAACAGTAGAGACATCAGCCAAACACCAGAACTGTAGAGAAATCAACCAAACACATTAGAAAAATAGAAACATCAGTCAAACACCAGAACTGTAGAGTAATCAACCAAACACATTAGAACAGTAGAAACATCAGCCAAACACCAGAACTGTAGAGACATCAACCAAACACATTACAACAGTAGAGACATCAGTCAAACACCAGAACTGTAGAGAAGTCAACCAAACACATTAGAACAGTAGAGACATCAGCCAAACATCAAAACAATAGACACCTCAGCCAAACACCAGAACTGTAGAGTAATCAACCAAACACATTAGAACAGTAGAAACATCAGCCAAACACCAGAACTGTAGAGAAATCAACCAAACACATTAGAACAGTAGAAACATCAGTCACACACCAGAACTGTAGAGAAGTCAGCCAAACACATTAGAACAGTAGAGACATCAGTCAAACACCAGAACTGTAGAGAAGTCAACCAAACACATTAGAACAGTAGAGACATCAGCCAAACATCAAAACAATAGACACCTCAGCCAAACACCAGAACTATAGAGACATCAGCTAGACATCAGAACTGTAGATACATCAGCCAAACACCAGAACTGTAGAGACTTCAGCCAAACACATTAGAACAGTAGAGACATCAGCCAAACATTAAAACAATAGACACATCAGCCAAACCCCAGAACTATAGAGACATCAGCACCAGAACTGTTGAGACATCGGCCAAACATCAAAACAATAGAGACATCAGCCAAACACATTAGAACAGTAGAGACATCAGCCAAACATCAAAACAATAGACACATCAGCCAAACACCAGAACTGTAGAGAAATCAACCAAACACATTAGAAAAATAGAAACATCAGTCAAACACCAGAACTGTAGAGTAATCAACCAAACACATTAGAACAGTAGAAACATCAGCCAAACACCAGAACTGTAGAGACATCAACCAAACACATTACAACAGTAGAGACATCAGTCAAACACCAGAACTGTAGAGAAGTCAACCAAACACATTAGAACAGTAGAGACATCAGCCAAACATCAAAACAATAGACACCTCAGCCAAACACCAGAACTGTAGAGTAATCAACCAAACACATTAGAACAGTAGAAACATCAGCCAAACACCAGAACTGTAGAGAAATCAACCAAACACATTAGAACAGTAGAAACATCAGTCACACACCAGAACTGTAGAGAAGTCAGCCAAACACATTAGAACAGTAGAGACATCAGTCAAACACCAGAACTGTAGAGAAGTCAACCAAACACATTAGAACAGTAGAGACATCAGCCAAACATCAAAACAATAGACACCTCAGCCAAACACCAGAACTATAGAGACATCAGCTAGACATCAGAACTGTAGATACATCAGCCAAACACCAGAACTGTAGAGACTTCAGCCAAACACATTAGAACAGTAGAGACATCAGCCAAACATTAAAACAATAGACACATCAGCCAAACCCCAGAACTATAGAGACATCAGCACCAGAACTGTTGAGACATCGGCCAAACATCAAAACAATAGAGACATCAGCCAAACACATTAGAACAGTAGAGACATCAGCCAAACATCAAAACAATAGACACATCAGCCAAACACCAGAACTGTAGAGACATAAAAAAAAAACAGAACTGTAAAGACATCAACCAAACACATTAGAACAGTAGAGACATCAGCCGAACATCAAAACAATAGAGACATCAGCCAACCACCAGAACTGTAGCGACATCAGTCAAACACCAGAACTGTAGACGCATCAGCCAAACACCAGAACTATAGACACATCAGCCAAACACCAAAACTGCAGACACATCAGCAAAACACCAGAACTATAGACACATCAGCAAAACACCAGAACTATAGACACATCAGCAAAACACCAGAACTATAGACACATCAGCCAAACACACTAGAACAGCAGAGACATCAGCCAAACACATTAGAACTATAGAGATATCAGCTAGACATCAGAACTGTAGAGGCAGCAGTATTATTGACTGGGTTATTTTATCATTAACCCTGTTCAGGGCTACATCGTGCACCTGTTCAGTGAGCTCATAGACCGGCAGGCCTGGACTGATGACGGCTCGGTGTCTGAGAGGATGCTGCGCAGCTACCTGCTCCTCTTCGCCTGCGTGAGGGGTCACCCGCATTGCGTCTCCACCGCCACCCACCTCTTTAACAAGTGGAAGGAGTCTGATGGGAACATGAGGTCAGAGCATAACTTTTTTAACATGTTCCTTTATCTGATTCATTTACCTGTACTATCATCTTATTTAACATGAAATATATATATATATATATATATATATATATATATATATATATATATATATATATATATATATAAGGTAACCCTGCAAACCTGCATTTTTCAATGTCCCAAAAAATTTATTTTTTTAATAAAAATCAATAAATCAAGTAAAAATTCCACTTTGGCTTTGCTGTAAGTAGGCATGCTTTCAACATATGAAGTACATTTTACGTTTGACCAAATGAAATTTGACCTTTAATGAAAACAGTAATCATATTAGCCCTTATTTATGATTAGTATTTATGTAAAATGAGCACAGGCAAATTTCATATGCAGTTTTAAGCATAATATATTAACAACCTGACAGAACCTTAAAAAAACTACCATGTGCAATACCAATGATGAGAATTTTAACCCTACAACATCTGGTCAGTTGGGGGAGCAGTCCCTGCTTGACCTCAAGTTCTTGCTACGAGCATTGGCTCATGAGCTGCTGCGTTTTATTGGCTCCCTGCATGAATCGGGCTCCATGTAAATGATATGTAAATCAGATGCTGGTAGACCGGCACTTGATTTCACGCACTGAGGCTGATTTATCATTTGCACTCAAATCTTCTTTACAAAAGTTTCACGAATCCGATGCAGTAGTAGTTTAGAGTTAAAGGTGGTCAAGGGTCTGTGGGTGATAGTAATGTTTAATTTGTTTAACCATCACAGTCTCCCCAACGACGTCAGCCTAGCAGTGTTTGCGGTTGGTGCTCGCACTGAGGACGGCTGGGACTTCCTGTTCGAGAAGTACCGTGAGTCCCTCTATACGTCCCTGAAGAGCCGAATAAAATCCGCCCTGTCCATCTCTCCTCTCGCTCACAAACTCAGATGGTGAGACTTTCCAAAAAGCAGATAAGAAACAGGTCACTTAGTCTGGCCCCCATCAAATTCCCATCATTCTACCTATCCGTCCTCCTTTCTTCTCCCATCAGGATGATGGAGCAGAGTTTGGAGGGGTCAGTGATGAAGACGCAGGACCTGCCGTACGTTGTGACGTCGATCAGCAGAAACCCTAAAGGCTATAAACACGCCTGGGACTTCCTGAGGACCAACTGGCACTCGCTGGTGAAAAAGTGAGTGCAAGCTGTCTCTGCTTGAAAGCCTCTTAATGAAAAGTATGATCAGATCTCCAAGTTCTTTGGTGTTTTTATTGTTGCCGGTTGACCTAATTAGTTATGAGATGTTCCACCAGGTGGTTTTTAGCATAGTCTTTTGTTGCTCCTGTCCAACTTTTTAAAAACATGTGGCCTAAATCTTTGCATTTTTTATTTTACATAATGTGAGTCCCAATAATTCAACTGTTAAATGTAAATTTAATTGATTTAATGGAACACTAAAATGAATTTTAACTATTCAGTTTGTATATGGAAATAACTACTTCTACCAATTAGTAATTATTATTATTATATTTAATTAATATTATTATATTTTCAGATAACACTAATCTGGTTTCCCTATATCTATAGTGGAAAAAAACTTTGTTTTCTTTTGTATTTTGCTAATACGTGTTTTAGTTATGTGATCATATATATATGTGCCTACTAATGTTCTTTTTACCATGACCTTGGTCTTCAGGTTTGACCTTGGTTCTCCATCCATTGCGCACATGGTAACAGGTGTGACCAGTCAGTACTCCACCAGAGAGATGCTGGAAGAGGTGTGTATCAAAATGTTTGAGCCTGATTTTACCAGAGCTAGAAAACTGTCATCACAATGTATTTCTCTATATCAATATTGAGAATTCTGGATAGTCTATGTATTTCTTATGCTAAATACAATTAAAATAGTATTGACTTGGCTCTTATTATAAGTCCTGCTCTGGTGTGATATTCAAAAATGATGGCACATATAAGCTAACTATCAAGCTAACTTTCCTAGTGCCAACCCAAAATTTTCATTCATGTACATAATGCAAAGAGTGGTTATAGATGGTTACAGACTAATTTGTGCCTACCAAGCAGCATCATGGTGAAAGAAAGAAAACTCTACTGAATCAGATGTCAAGGTGCACGTATTTACAACAAGTATTTATAATAATTTTAATTAAAACATTAAGACAGCATAACTGTCTCAATACCTCATGCTGTTACAAGTGAATGGCCAGACTTCTTGTGAATGGAACCAGCACTCCAGTGCATAATCAGTGTAATCAAAGCCCCAAACACAATAATTGACACTGAACACATATTTGATTTCAATAATTGTTGTTAGAGCACCCATTTCCATTGTGTTACACACTACATGCCAACTCTTGTTCCACTCTCTTCTGTCCATCAGGTTAAGGGTTTTTTTAATTCCTTAACTGCTGAGACGGGCGCTGAGCTGCGTTGCATCCAGCAAGCTCTGGAGAACGTGGAGGAGAACATCCGCTGGATGGATAAGAACCTTCCACTGCTCCAGGCCTGGCTGGACAAGAACCATCCGGAACCGGCCCAGCTAGACGATCAGTTCAGACACTCTGAGCTGTGAAGCCCATGTCCGCATAAGTTCCGACCTCTGAGCCAACATCTCGTTTCATGTAAAATTCTCAGTTTTAGAGAAATTTGTAGAAACTTGTCAGAAGTGTTCACAGCAGTGGTGACAGTAACCAGATGTCCACCTCTACAAGCTTCCTCACAGAAAGTTATTATATTAAAAGTTAGTTTTGAGTAAATAATGGCTATATTTGTGTTGTAAACATCACAACCCCTGGTTATTATCACCACCACTGTAAAGAAATCCATGAGGTTCTCTTCAAATAACTATAAACCACTCTGAATGCGTTTGTTTACATCTCAACAACTGAATAATGAAGAAAAATGGGTGGAATTCCCTTCATAAATAACTTTTCAGAGAGCTTTTTTGAAAGAATAGAACATGAAACCAAAATAAAATAATAAGAGCCAATGCTGATGGCCTATTTCAAATAGTTTGTGGCATTTATTTAAAAAAATAATTAAATCAGTAAAAAAAAGATAGGAGTGAAATGACTGTATTTCACCACAGAAAAGATGAGAAAAGCAAAAGAGAAGTCAGGCTGAACAATTAGAATTGATTCCTGATTCTTCATGACAGATAAACAAGTGTGAGCTTCAAAATGGCTGCTAGTACTGTTTTTAGCTATGCTTTATATATATTTATATATATATATATATATATTTATATATATATTTATATATAAAACAATGTTTTATACAGTGTCAGAAAACACATAGTCAGTCTATTAGAGATTACTGAACTTGTCCACACGGTTTGAGGGGAGCTTAAAATGATTTAGGTGTTCAGTTTGCATGATAATACACATAATCCTCCATTGCCTGTTAGCTACATTAGCATTGTAGCTCCAGTGTCAAAGAAGCTAAATTCAGACACCAGCTTGTCTGGGTTGACTGACCTGATTTTGGAATAAGGTTACAGTTCGGTAAAAGTGATTTTTACCAACTTTCTCACCTTCTCTGTGAAAAATACAACTTTTTAAACCTTTTTTTGGAGAAACACCAGTTTAAATTGTCTTGTTTCACTGTATGTGCTGTTCTTCTGTTCTTCATTTAAGTAGGTTTTTTTTGTTCAGAGTAAAGCTGTGTGTGTGTTGCAGAGAAGGTGATTTTGTGTTTCTTAATGTTATGCTTCTTGGACACCAACACCAACTACTGTTTGTACTTGTTTTGAGTGCATTTTTAAAATCATTTCTATGATGAATCAATTTTAAAGCACTTTCCAGAATGTAAATCTTTATGCTGTCATCTGAAACAATTTGGATAGTTGAATATTTATAAAACATTTGGAAAATAAAATTTGTTGTGGAAATAATGTGAACTTTCAAGTCTGTATTTCAGTTATTGCTGTATTTCTTATATTGCTTTTTCTACACTGCTGCAGCCTGACATATGTTAAACTGCATAATGATCAGATATAATTTTAGTAAAGGGGCCGTAATCAATGGAAAAACAAAACTTGCTCACTATCGACATCAAAACTTTTGATCTAATACATAAACTTTGTTAAAGTTGGACATAGTTTGTGAAAATGTAAAATCTTTCCAGTCCATACATGGGAAGTATACTGCTGTTGTGATGTCACAAAAACATACACACAGATTCAGCATACAGCAGTTTAGCCCCGCCCTCTCTGGCTGAGCTTTTTACAGCCTTTACTGCTTTGTCAACAAGATATTTAAAACTGGAACAGCCAATCAGAACAGAGGCTTTCGTTACTGCATCTTTAGGACTGACATATTTAAATCTCATTGCTGTCCAAAGAAATAGTATATCCATATTTGTGATTTTTGGATTTCTACATAATTTGAGCTTTACAGTTGTTATTTACATTGCTCCAAAATTTAATGACTCTTGGACCAACAAAATATTTTTCCACTAACTTACATTGAAAGTACATGTTGGTACATAGACCCACCCTCAATTTTTGCAAACATGGCATTTACAGACATGTATAAGGATATCGTGGGATGAATATGACCAACATCTAATATCCAGAGTAACCGCCGTGTGCAGCACGGACAGCATTTAGACGGACTGGGAGACTCAATAAGGTCCTGGTGGGAGCGTGGAGGAGGATCCACAGGGCCAACATCACCATCCACATGGTCCCATAGATGCCAAGTTCGGTTTTACGTCTGGGGAATTAGTGGTTTGGGCTAGTATTTGGAGGTCTACGTCAGCTCTTCCAACCAATGTTTGACATTTCTAGCCGTGTGATGAGTTGCATTGTCTTGCTGGAAGACCCCGTCCGCCCCAGGGAGGACATTCAGCATATATGGTGTACATGAACTACAAGAATGGATTCAGACACAAATTGGTTGAGAGTGTCTTCAACATGAAGCAATACTTTTGTGACATTCTCTGGATCCATGAGCTATACAAGCTGTCATCACCAAAAGCAGCTAATAATAATAATAAAAATAATAAATAATAATAATAATAATGTGAGTCAACTGTGCATACACATATATTTTAAATGTGTATAACATCAAGTTTAAGGCCACCACAGATCAAAGTAGCAGAACATCTCAGATCTCAAAACAGTATTTTATTGCCACCTGACTGATCAGAGCCAACACAGTGTATCATTATAACGAGGATGGTAGACTTCAGGCACGCTAGGCAGAACACCTTGTCAACAGTGACCAAGCTGTGAAATCTTAATGTAATACAAGTAAACTTTTTCATTTTAGACACTGAACAAAGAGCATGTCACACATGCTGAATGTATAAGTGGAAGCTCCAAGTTCTTTTCTTCTGGCTCGTTCTCATACCCACCCTTGTCCAGCAAGGCTGCTGGTTTATACTGCTCAGCAAAACACGTGGCAAGCACAGTAAGTGAAGGAGACAGTGATACAGGCTCCATACAGTCAAAGTCAGGGCAGCCATGTGTGACTGGTCTGTGAGGTAATGCTGGTTTGGCGAGGTGGGGGTGGGTGGGTGATGAAGTCTCAGGATGCTCCCTGTCTGTGTATGCAGGAAGGGCAGCAGTGCAGCGTGTCGTGAATGAAGAGATCGCACTCCGTACAGAAAACACTGCTGCAAGCCGGACATATGAATACCTGCAGAGACAGACAAGAGAATTATAAAGTGAGTTTCACTGTTTTAACAATGTATACATAATTAAATAGATATGCAGATGAGCTATTCATAGTACTGATGATCAAAGCAGTGGTGATAGGATGCCGACATCAACCTCTAAAAGCTCCCTCACAGAAAATGGTTAGGAACACACTGCCCGAAGTCTGAGAGAGTTTTATGAACGTTTGAAGATAAAACCTTTCTTAAAGCCATTCATAGCAGAGACGTACTTGCAGGAGGTTATATAGGAAAAAAAATCCACTTTTATAAGAAAAACAACTACAAACACTTAATGTAACACAAATAGTCCAAATGCAGTGGATTAGAAAGATAACATCTGAAGTTTTGTACATAAAAATAGCTCCTACTGGTTTCGCTGGTGTGTATAGGCTTTCGTTACTAGTTACAACACAAAACTAATAAAGCAAACTTCAGACACCAAACATGTCTGGTTTATTCCTTTACTCATCAATGATACCCACACTTTTGTCCTTCAGCTCTCCTTGACAAGCCTGGCAGAACCTAACCAAGAGAGAAAACACAAACAGTATTAATACAGTAAGTAGTGCTTTTACATATGCCAGTGTGAGTATTTAACCCTTTCCAAGCTTCTCCTTCTATAAACAACCCAGTATTAGTTACAGTTTTCATCTAATACCTGCTTTGACTGCTCAGTACTTCATTAAGCTAAATCAAGATTGCTGCTGAAGGAACTAAACGCATTCATACAATGTCTGGGGCGTCCAGGAGAAATCTGGAACCTAACTTTGTTCTTCAAACTGGAGCTCAAGATCTGATCTACTTCTCTCACAATAAGATATTCATGTTACTTTGTATTGTATGTATAATTATTTACATCTGTTCTAATCAGATCTGCTGTTTTTACTGGTGAAAATACACTTATTGATCAGATAAAGACTTTTAAACAAGCAGTTTAGGTGACTAAGCTTTTCAGTAGTGTAGTATAAACATGCTAGCTAATGCTGCTTATGTACATCTGCACTTGTGTAACTACTTATTAATGTAAACAGGCCGCTCCACCCCAAGCGCCGTACTGAATTCGTGACGTTAACAAAAATTTAGCCATGAATTCAACAAGGCAGATCCTACCTGGTATATAAACAAGATGGCAAAAAGTATGTGGACACCCGTCCTATGTACTGAGTCCAGGTGTTTCAGCCACACATGTTGCTGAAGCATATGCAATCTACATTTAGAACACTGGCAACAGAATGAGCCAGCCTGAAGCTCTCAGTGATTTTAAACGTGTGCTGGCATAGGACACCCCCTTTACCACAAGTCAGTCTGTAACATTTCTGTCCTGCTAGATCTGCCCTGGTCAACTGTAAGTGCTTTAAAGGGGAGCGTCTAGGAACAGCAGCAGCTCAGGGCTGAGGGCTGTAATATGTAGCAGGTCTTCTGCTGCATCACTCACAACAGAGTTCCACGCTGCCTCTGGAAGCAACATCAGACCTATGTTGGGAGTCTCGTGAAATGGCTTTCTATTGCTAAGCAGCTACACTCATGCAAGCTTCGGCTGGAGTGGTGTAAATGATGTTCACTGGAGTTATGAATCACGCTTCACTATCTGGAAGTCTGATGGAAGATTCTGGATTTGACGGATGCAAGAAGAACACTACTCTTGGTACTGTGCATTCTATAGGGGAGACTGGTAGAGAACAGATAATGGGTGGGGTTGTTTTTCAGGGTCTGGGTTCTTTAGTTCCAGCATACAAAAACAATTTACACAATTATATGCTTCTTATCTAACTTTGTGGGACCCAACTGGAGTAGAACTCTTTCCTGTTCCAGCATGACTTCATATAGACATAGACATAGCTTGATGAGCTTGGTGTGGAGAACTCCTGTGGTCCCTGAACTGGAATGCTGGTTGCGAGTCAGGCCTTCGTATCCAAAATCAGTGCCTAACCTCACACATGCTGTTTTTTGACTGAATAGACACAAATTCACAGAGACACACTCCAAAGTCTTGTGGAAAGCCTTCTCAGAAGGGTGGTGGCCACTTCACATTAATGCCCAACGCTTTGGAATGGGGTGTCATATAGATGTTATGGTCAAGTGTCCACATACTTTTGGCCATACAGTGTATGGTGTAATGTTATAAAGTATCTTCCTAAGACTTTAACTTAAAGCTTCTGTATTTGCAAGCTGGATTGTCTTTCTTGCTGTTTGTGCTTTGCCCCCTGCTTTAAAGCAAAGCTTCACTATTGTAAACGCACCTGTCTCCTGTTTGCTCCTCCAGGGGGCACTCCTGAAAGGCATCAAGTGGGAAGAGGTGGTGGAAAGAGCGAGCCAGGTGAGGGGCGGAGACCAGCGTCAAACCTGAAACATGCACACACATTGCTCAGCTGTGCTTTCAAACACAGTGACAGTTCATTCACAACCACAGCACACACGTCGGCACGTACCGCACACTTTACACTCTACGGGCAGCTCTGTGTATTTGGCTCTGCACTGGGGGCAGTAGTAGCCACCGAGAGTGAGTTCAGGACCTCCATCTGAACTCTCCAAGTGCCTGAGGACAAGACGTAGCATAAATAAATGATAACAGCTGAAGACTGTCTGCTCAGCTTCACAGAGTAAAGAGTAAAAAAAAATAATTAGACTGTGTTGAGACAGAAGCTAATCATTTCGGGAGCTTGTTCAACTTGGATTTACATTTTTTTTTGTGTTACACTTTGTTTGAACTCGTGTGTGCTGGCACTGGTGAAAGAGAGGGCTTTGGCTAGAAGCTGCTGGGATTTCTGCTGTGGTCACCGCTGTCCAAAGCAATCTCAGAACACCAGAACATTTCTGCACAGAGGTGTAGAGGATTCATTCAGAGTGGCTTGATGCGAAAGAGTTTTTAGCCCAAAGCTACAGAGTGGAGTCACATTATTATGACCACCAGCTAATATCCAGAGTAACCACCATGTGCAGCATAGACAGCAGCTAGACGGGCTGGGGGACTCAATATGCTTCTGGTAGGTTGTCCCAGGTATCTGGAGCCATGCTGACTGCAGTGCATCCCACAGCTACTTGAGGGGATGTAGCGAAGGATTCATAGAGTGTTCTGTCAATTATTCCACTGATTAATCGAGTAATCGGATAAAAACAATTCTGCTTTATTAAGGAGCAATAGGAAATATATAAGATAAGAATAACCAACAATAATAACAAATAAATAACAAGACAGGTGTCTGAACATTTTATTGCTTAAATTGCATATAGTAAGGTTTTAAAGAAAACACTTTAATAATTACTATTATTGAAATTTATTAATAGACCTATATATCATACTATAAGTTCTATAGACTGGGAAAGCTCAGTTGCTTGCTTTCTGAAGTTAGATTCTTATTTGAATTCTGGCAGTAGAATGAGCCAGACTGAAGATCTCAGTGACTTTATACGTGTTCTGGCATAAGACACCACCTTTACCACCAGTCAGTCTGTAACATTTCTGTCCTGCTAGATCTGCCCTAGTCAACTGTAAGTGCTTTAAAGGGGAGCATGTAGGAACAGCAGCAGCTCAGCCATGAAGCAGCAAACTATGCCAACTCAGAGAACATGGCTGCTGAGGGCTGTAATATGTAGGAGGTCTTCTGCTGCATCACTCACAACAGAGTTCCATGCTGCCTCTGGAAGCAACATCAGAACTATGTTGAGAGCCTCGTGAAATAGGTTGCTTGCTTTCTGAAGTTAGCTTCTTATTCGAATTCCCCGTTCCACCTCAAATGGTATAGAGGTTACATTCTGCCGCCTCTAACTGCTGCATCATTTAAGGTGGAACGGCGAAATTTACATAAGAAGCTAACTTCAGCCACATCTTTCTTCAGGTTGGCGCTCAGTAACGGCTCCCTCAGCTAGTTCGGTTTTACAGTAGACGTTGGACACTGTGTATGGTTTTCTCTGACCCGTTTTTTCTGTTTGTCTCTCCTTATTCTCTCTCTCTTTCTCTATTTTGCAATCTGCGCCATCAAATCACGTCTTCTTCGTGTCACCTGGCAACAACGTAAGCACGCACTGTGCAACAGTAAAAGTCATCCATGCGAAACAGTGCACTGCATTTGGCTGTATGGATTAAACAAAACTTTTATTTTTTTTAGTCGACTTACTCAAGGAATCATTTCAGCCCTACATAGAGCCAACCTCACCATCCAGGTGGTCCCACAGATGCTCAGTTGGGTTCAAGTCTGGGGAATTAGGCGTCAGAGTAGTACTTGGAAGTCTTGGTCAGCTCTTCCAACCAGTGTGGGACATTTCTAACTGTGTGAATGGCTTCCAAATCGGTTGAGAGTGTCTTCCATATAGATGAGTGGGTCCAGAGTACACCACGAAAACATTCCCCGGACTATAACGCTGCCACCTACAAGCTGCTGCTGTCAAAAGTAGGAAGTGGTCATAATAATGTAACTCAACTGTGTAAATATTAAATTAAATCTCAGGTATCAGCCCATATATAATTTCATGTAACAGTTTTCTGTGAGGGAACCTTTAGAGGTGGGCTTGTCATTCCTATCACCACCACTGTGAACGGTTCTCACTAGCTGAATTTCTCCAGAACAAAGAATTTCACCCCAAACCACAGTGAAGAACTTTTACATCTTAACAGGTTAAATATGACAAAACTTTCTAAATCTGTGGAATTACGCACGGCCATTTCTAAACTTGTAGTCTCGATATAAGATCATAGGTCTGTCTCAAAACCTAGTGAGGGTCTACACAGACAGCATTTACTCCCGACATGTAGACTGTCCCAATTCTTACATACCTTAAACATGCTGTCTACTGAGGAACCTTATTTAGACCTGATTTTAAGAAAGCATCGAACTCTTCCTCAGCTGCTAAGACAATCCCATGATGCACCACAGGCTAATCTAGGAGCAGTGAAGTGGTTTTAAAATGTGAGTTATTTTGATTCTCCCTGGTGTTTTTGTGTGTTTCTGGTCATATAATCACACAAAACAGTATTTTATTAACAACTCTGTAACGAGTCCTTCACCATTTAACAGTTTTATACTCAAGACATTAACATTTATGGTAGCAGATTTTTAAGCCTTGTGCTATTGTTTTGGATGCCGGCTGGTAGCTTAGCAACTAGCTAAACCACCGGTCGTGTGCTGCAGTGGGCGGGAACAAGCCGTGACGCAGTCTCTCTCTAACTAGAGCGTCTCAGTAATCTGTTTTATGAGGAGAGATGAGGAGAGAACACTGCTACTTACACAGCTGCTACCTAGACAGCCTACTTAGACACTTACTAGGGTTTGAGACTGAGCAGCTGAGTAATGTAAACTAGATTGTTTTAACCACTGCATGATCAGTACTTACGACATGCTGAAGGAAGGCTTGGCGTCCTGGTCAGACAGGGAGGCTATGATGTGCTGAGGGAAGCCTGGAAAAAAAAGGAAACCAAACACACATGGTCTTCATTCTTATCTGCTTTCATGAACTTCTCATGCTGTGACTCTGCCTGGTGAAAAGCCAGATCAGGCGAAGTGAACGACGTGCGGTTACCCATGCGGATGAGGGAGCACTCGGAGGAGGAGCTGGCGGGAGGCGGCTTCACGTGATACATCAGCAGCTCTTTGAAATGGCTCTCGTCCAGGATCACGTTGTAGCTTCCTGTTGAAGAGAAGAGAGCTCAGTTGAACTGAAGAGCTCAGAACGTAGGAATTATTACATATTAAATATATTTTTAATTTTATCAAAGTATCAATTATTTCAACCTACATATAGAAACTAACCCCGTTTTCAAAGTTGCACTGTTTTTGTGATGACACAAAACCCAACACATTCACATACATCCACCTATTCACCACACAGCAGGACAGCTCCGCCCACTGAAGAGGAAGTTAGCGGACCACTAAGGTAGTGCAAGAAAGAGGAACTCTTGGGGCTGCAGTTCTGGGTGGCTTCGGCTGCTGGGATTTGAAGCCAGGCCCCCATTCCAAGTGAAGAGTGAGTAAGATAACAAGTGTACAGTAGAAAGTCTAGTGAACTTATAATATTATATATAGGTCTAGTAATACATTTCAATACTAGTAATAATTAAAATGTTTTCTTTAAACCCTTACTATATACAGTTTAAGCAATAAAATGTTAAAACACCTGTCTTATTTTATCTTATATATTTCCTATTACTCTTTAATAAAGCAAAAATATTTTTTATCTGATTACTCGATTAATTAATGGAATAATCGTCAGAATAATCGATTACTAAAATAATCTATAGCTGCAGCTCTAGAGTGTACCGTGAAGACAGTTCTACAGAATTTAATACACAAATACTGTTTATTTGTTTTTTTGTATGTTAAATTGAGAAAGAAATGACACATTTAAGTGCGTTAAATTTTGTGTATTAAGCTTTTCTCACTATTTTTCCTCTCACAATCAACAAAACACGCCATTTGACAAAGGGGTGGATATTCAACTGTGCATCAGTCTTAAAGACAAAGGACAAAAGAAAGACATGCTTAATTTTTAAGAGATAAAGGCTGAGATATAGGCTGGAAAATTGTAAACTTGAACCCACAAAATGTGATAAACTCGTAAGATCCTCAACAAAATAATATAAAATATAATAAAAATATACTATAAGATATATTAAGAACAAAAATAACATCAGAATGGCTTGAACAACTACAAATACAACATACGACCCATGTTTCAGCCAAGTTAGGTCAATGGGACACGGTGTATTTAGGCTTGCTGCCTGGTCACATATCGACTACATCTGGGCTAAGTACAAACTGATGGAAGAACACGTACCTCCTGTTTCTCTGGTGAGAATGGTACACACCCGCACCTCCGCAGACAGCCCAATAACCGACACTCGGATTTTCAGCGCCTTTAAAGTCTGTCAGAGAAAAAAAAAACACCCAGGTACTTAAAACAATCGCTCATAATTCTATCATACTTTTCAGACACTCTGTTCAAACATGACTCCTACTTTGATAAGTTCGTAGATGTTGGCTGGATCGCATGTGGTCAGACTGCTGAAGATGACCAGAATCTCTCTGCTGGTGTGTCCAGGCATGTGCCTACACAGCCACAAACATGTAAACACAAGACGAGACAGAGAGACAGAAAAATAACCATAACTTAAATCCACATTTCATACACACAAAGAAAACTTAATAAATAAAGATTATAAAGTTTCACTATAATGCCAAAAGTATTCACTCGTCTCTTCACATACATATGAACTTGAGTGACGTCCCATTCTTAATTCATAGGGTTTAATATGATGTCGGCCCAACCTTTGCAGCTATAACAGCTTCACCACTTCTGGGAAGTCTCTCCTCACGGTTTAGGAGTGTGTTTATAGGAATGTTTGACCAACAGTTCTTCCAGAAGCCCCTTGGTGAGGTCAGATACTGATGTTGGACGAGAAGGTCTGGCTCACAGTCTCCGCTCTAATTCATTCCCAAAGGTGTTCTATCAGGTTGAGGAAGTTCCTCCATGTCTTTATGGAGCTGCTTTGTGCACTGGTGGGCAGTCTTATTTGAACAGGAAAGGACCGTCCCCAAACTGTCCCCACAAAGTTGGGAGCATGAAATTGTCCAGAATCTCTTGGTCTGCTGAAGCATTAAGAGTTCCTTTTACTGGAACTAAGGGGCCGAGCCCCCCTCCTGAAAATCAACCCCACCCCATAATCCCCCCTCCACCAAACTTTACACTCAGCACAATGCTGTCAAACAAGTACTGTTCTCCTGTTCTCCAAACCCAGACTCATCCATCGTATTGCCGAATGGAGAAACGTGATTGGTCACTCTAGAGAACACGTCTCCACTGCTCTAGAGTCCAGTGACGGCGTGCTTTACACCACTTCATCTGACGCTCTGCATTGCGCTTGGTGATGTGATGCAGCTGCTCAGCCATGGAAACCCATTCCATGAGGATCTCTTCGCTCTGTTCTTGAGCTGATCTGAAGACCACATGAAGTTTGGAGGTCTGTAGTGATTGACTCTGCAGAAAGTTGGTGACCTCTGTGCACTATGCTCCTCAGCATCCACCGACCCACCCTGTCAGTTGCTGTCGTTCCCAATCACTTCCAGTTTGTTCTAACACCACTGACAGTCCACTGTGGAATATTTAGTAGTGAGGAAACTTCACCACTGGACTACTTAAACAGGTGGCGTCCTATCACGGTACCATGCTGGAGTTCACTGAGCTCCTGAGAGCGACCCATTCTTTTACTAATGTGTGTAGAAGGAGTCTGCATGACTAGCTGCTTGGTTTTATACACCCGTGGCCATGGAAGTGAACACCTGCATTCAGTGATTTGGATGGGTGAGTGAATACTTTTGTATACATCCTTAAGAACAAAAATAATTTTGTTAAACTTGTTATTGTTGATAATGAACCTCCTTCCACAGTCTGACAGTCAAAATGTAAAAACTAAGCTGCAGATATATAATAATATACTAAGCTACAGAAAAAAATATAGGCTCATAAGAACCACCTGGGAGACCTACTAAGACAGAACTTGCCTAAGACATACTGCCTTGAAAAGAATCAAAGCTAGAATAAAGGAGCTCCAGTTTGAAGAACAAAGTGTAGTTCCAGATTTCTCCTGGACGCCCCAGACATTGTATGAATGTGTTCAGTTCCTTCAGCAACAATCTTGATTTAGCTTAATGAAGTACTGAATAGTCAAAGCAGGTATTAGATGAGAACTGTAAATAATACTGGGTTGTTTATAGAAGGAGAAGCTTGGAAAGAGTTAAATAAACACACTGATGTATGTACAGTAAGCACTACTTACTGTATTAATACTGATTAAATATTTAAATAATAAAGTGTTTTGCTGAACTAATAAAAAGTTTCCGGTCGGGATATAGCTTTTTAAATATAATAAAGTTTTCAGGTGTTTGTTTTTTGCCCAGTATTGTTTATGAACCACTCACTTGAGCGTCTGCATGGCGATGTTGAGAGCGTTGTACAAGGACGGCTCTCCCACACACGCAGAGTTGACATATTTTTTCAAGGCCGCTGTGTGCTTCTTCGGGTTGCCTTATAAAAAAAAAACAGAGCACACTTTAAGACACAGTTTAAAATGAGTACGCCGTTCTGGAAGAACCAGATTTTAATTACCAAACAATCACCTGATTACCTGTACCGGTTTTAATCGCCAACAAGGCATTGACGGCTCCACTCCAAACCAAGGATGCAGTTTTGGTGGACTATATTTCAAAAGTTTATAAAAGTATTTATAAAAGTGCTACACAAACCGTGCTACACATTGTTTTCAAGGGCCAACAGAGAGTTACTGATATGTCTCTTTGAGACCTCTGGAAAAGAAGAGATATACCCAATTCACAACTCAAACTATGTATGTATTAATGCCTTTTTCACTGCATTTCATTCAGACAATGGTCATTTTTGGACCTCAGGAGCACCATCAGCTGGACAGTTTTGATTGGTAGACTCTTCTAAAGTCAATTACGGCATAGAAAGACACACAAGGGGGAGATGATCCTCACCCAGGAGTTAAATCTAAGGCGGTAGACTGCGGGGCTGGCAGTGTCTGAGTTTCAACAAGAAGTGGGACACAATCGTGAATTGAAATTAAATTTATTGGATATTTGTAACTTTTTTTAGAAATAAAAAACTTGCAAAATTATTGTGTTACTTGTGTTAATACTTTGTAGCACCACCTTTTGCTGCAATTATAGCTGCAAGTCACTCGGGGTATGTCTCCATCAGTTTTGCACATCGAGAGACTGAAATGTTTACCCATACTCCCTTGCAAAACAGCTCGAGCTTAGTGAATTTGGATGGAGAGCGTTTGTGAACAGCAGTTTTCAGCTCTTTCCACAGATTCAGATTGGATTGAGGTCTGGACTTTGACTTGGCCATTCTAAAACCTGGATATGTTTATTTGTGAACCATTCCATTGTAGATTTTGCTTTATGTTTTGGATCATTGTCTTGTTGGAAGACCCCCAGTCTCAGATCTTTTGCAGACTCCAACAGGTTTTCTTCCAGAATGGTCCTGTATTTGGCTCCATCCGTCTTCCCATCAATTCTAACCATCTTCCCTGCTGAAGAAAAGCAGGCCCAAACCATGATGCTGCCACCACCATGTTTGATGGTGGGGATGTTGTGTTCAGGATGATAAGCTGTGTTGCTTTTACGCCAAACATAACGTTTTGCATTGTGGCCAACAAGTTCGATTTTGGTTTCATCTGACCAGAGCACCTTCTTCTACATGTCTGGTGTGTCTTCCAGATGGCTTGTGGCAAACTTTTTTATGGATATCTTTAAGAAATGGCTTTCTTCTTGCCACTCCTCCATAAAGACCAGATTTGTGCAGTGTCCGACTGATTGTTGTCCTATGGACAGATTCTCCCACCTCAGCTGTAGATCTCTGCAGTTCATCCAGAGTGATCATGGGCCTCTTGGCTGCATCTCTGATCAGTCTTCTCCTTGTTTTTGCTGAAAGTTTAGCAGGACGGCCGGGTCTTGGTAGATTTGCAGTGGTCTGCTTGCACAGTGCTCCTTGAGATGTTTAAAGCTTGGGAAATCTTTTTG
The DNA here is from genome assembly GCA_021613375.1 of Megaleporinus macrocephalus. Lineage (NCBI taxonomy): Eukaryota > Metazoa > Chordata > Actinopteri > Characiformes > Anostomidae > Megaleporinus > Megaleporinus macrocephalus. Next base: position 30,371,092 of record CM038725.1, on the reverse strand, counting down.
TATCCAAATCCGGCTTTAAACTTCTCCACAACAGTATCTCGGACCTGCCTGGTGTGTTCCTTGGTCTTCATGATGCTCTCTGCGCTTTAAACAGAACTCTGAGACGATCACAGAGCAGGTGCATATATAAGGAGACTTGATTCCACACAGGTGGATTGTATTTATCATTATCATCAGTCATTTAGGTCAACAATGGATCATTCAGAGATCCTCACTGAACCTCTGGAGTGAGTTTGCTGCACTGAAAGTAATATTGCACACCCCACTTTTCAGTTTTTTATTTCAATAAAAAGTTTAAAATATCCAATAAAGTTTGTTGCACTTCACAATTGTGTCCCAATTGTTGTTGATTCTTCGAAAAAAATTACAATTTCATATCTTTATGTTTGAAGCCTGAAATGTGGCAAAAGGCTGAAAAGTTCAAGGGGGCCGAATACTTGCAGGACAGCAGTTTTTTCAGTTTTGCTTGACATCTTATCATCATTCACACCAACAAACAATTTCAAATCTAATTTCATGCCGAACTCGTTTCCATTAACTTGACAAGGTGTTAGACTTTGAGTTATGTAATATTAATGAAGAACCTACACCGGTGCTACAGTGGGCTCACCATTCTCAGCCGCAGCCTAGTTTTTGGAATGTAGTCATTCATGAGTGAAGAAAAAGAAAACATAACAAGCAAACAAGAACATGTGTGCGTGAGCTGTGCTGTTGTTTACCTGCTAGGTCGGTCAGTTTCTCCGCCCTTTTGTTCTTGGTGGTGATGATGCCTATCTGCAGATGAGGGAAGAGACGGCGGGAGAGATAAAGAACGAACAAGCAAGAGTTTAAGAGGACGCAAATGAAGAATTTTACTAAAGAAAAAAAACCCACTACTTTTCAGGACCAGACTGTGACAGTGCACTTTCATATTCACCAATACATGTGATTAGATTTTTTTATTCTACTGTCGTTCCACGAGGGCGATGCTAAATGGTCATGCTGATCTGTTTTTTTGTTTCCCAGGAGGTCAAGATGTTTTTTCATTTATTTACAACTACTTTTTTAGTGGCTCTGGTTCTGGACGTTTTTCATGGTGTCCTCCAGGGGTTAGTACTACAGATGGGCCGATCAGCGTTTTTGAGGCACCTTTCAGCGAGATCAACCGATAGCCGATACAGATCGAGGGTGGGGTGTACGCCGCGGCAGGGCTACAAGTTGTTGTTAGTGCTAGCAAGTCATGAAACACTGGTTTATCATCATTTTTAACGAGCTCATGTGAAACAGCTTAATATTTTTAACTAAATTAACAGTAAATAAACAAAGTAAATCAAACAAATATCCTCAATACTGCAATTATTCAATTTAGACCCTTAATTTAAAACTAAAAAAGCTAATTAAATATATAAATATTAAGTAAAAACTGCAGTCATTAAACTCAGACTCTGTTATTTTAAACTAAATCTGTAATCATTAAATGTAGAATATTGAATTGTTGCTGCTGTTCTGTTAGATCTGGTCTGCACTGGGTTATTATCTGTTCTGGGTTGTTTGTTTTGTGTTAGCTGTGTGTGCTAGCTCTGCTGTTTGCTGATACTCACTGTATTCAGCTGTGTGCAGTGCTGTATCAGATTAGTAGAGTTAAATATCTTTGTTTTGGTTCCTTCGCAAGACACGTTGATTTTACACATTTTAAAAACGTCCTGGATGAGTCTGAGTCTCATACGGTAAACAACTGCCAGACGGACGACATGCTTTCTATCAGTACATGCTTTTCTCGTGAGGCCGCTGCTTTAGTCAGTCTGTGGAAAATTAAAGGGTATGTGTTTCCAACTAGTGGTTCAGATAGGAATTGCAGGGAGCTGACCGTAGGGCTCCTCTTCCTGGATGAAACGCTAGCTGGAAAAACAGAAATTAGGCTCATTTGTTTAACGCCATCGATCGGCTCTCGGGATCGACTAAATTGGAGAAATATTGGCATATTTTGATTAAAAATCGGCCGATACCAATACATAGCTGATCGATCCTTCCAACTCTAGTTAGTACTGGGTCCTCTACTTTTTATCATTCATCTCTTCCCATCACAAGGCTCCATATGGCTACCTTGTGTATTTCTTGTCTCATATCTTGCCTAGAATAATGGCTCAAAATTTCTGGATGCTTAACTGTAACAAAACTGAGCCTCAATAAATTGGATATAAATCTATAAATTATTTTCACAAGTTAAGAACTTTGGTGTGAACTGGGATAGTACTTTATAACAATATATACTATACTAAACCATATTGTACTTTTCACAAGTTAGTACAGAGAAAATAGCATATGGGTTTGTAACATCTAGGCTTGATATTTTGCTTTTTTGTGAGATTGCAGTTTGAATTAAAATTTCAAGAAACTCTGTATTTGTATGCAAATTAACTCGTTAAAATATTTCTGAATTATAATTTCTTTTTGGGTTATAAAATAAGTTAATCTAATATCTGAAATGAGCACTTCTACACATACATACTGAACCCAATACAACTAAGACTCTTCTTTAGACCATTTGATGTGATAATAATTACAAGATGAACATATAAAATCAGGATGTTGACATGATGTACTGAGACATTCCCAATAAAAACAGAAATACCTGACTTATAGGGTTCTGGTCAAAGTACTCCTCCACAAAATACTCCATCAACTGAGGAACAAAACAGAGTGTGCACATTAACATCAGATCATGAGAAGGCAAAAAGTAGGTGGCCACAAGAAGAGATTTTAATTTTAGAACAGGGATGAAATTGTTCAAATCACAAGTGTTTAAGAACTTGTGGACTGACTGTAGATGAACAATCACTACCAAAACCCATGTGTTTTGTACATGACAAATGGACCAAAGCCAAGAAAAGCTCATTATACTGGTCATTCCAGCCAAAGCAACCAGCCTGGACCTTAATATACAGAAAACAAGCACAATTTAAATCCACAGAGTGGTTTGGATTGAGTCTGAAGACTCTTCCAATCAGATTACAAGCATTCAGAGAGTCCATCCCTCAAACAACTTCCTGCAGCAAGACACTGTAGTTAAGAAGACCACTATTCTTCCCCCAATTTATGCTGGATCATAAACAGAATTCATTTAAAAGGTGTCATTTCAGACGCTTGTTGAAGATCCATCGTCTTTGTTCACAGTTACTGATTTCAAAACATACATTTTTACATTTTACAAATTCTTGGTTTGAGTTTCTGAGCACAGGGTTGAGATTTGGAAAAAATGATAGGTGTCCCTCAGAAACGAGTCCTGGAGTTCCACAGCAGTGGCTAAATGATTCCAGCCCATATTATATCTTCTGGATTTCATGGTTACCTGCATCGGTTTTAGGCAGCTAAACACATATTTAGTTTAATACATTCAAAAATTAACTACAATAGTTTTAGATACGCACTGCTTAACTGACGGATATGACTACCGACATGGACAAATATGATTATGCCTGTTCTGCTTTCTCAAATTCCTTACATTTAAGTAAAAGTTAAAAAATTGCCTTCTATTTGCCAGATATTCCTGAATGCAGTTTTATTTTTAACATGTAAATCATATGTTATAGGTCTGTTATTGGTGGAGCTTCTGCTGATGCTAACAGATATTAAAGGTGTTAGAAAACATCAAAATATCGAATATCGGGATATTATGTTTTGTGATGCTGTGTCGATTCTCAAAAACACAGTATCTATACACAGATTCCTGGCAGACAGTGATTCAGTGTGTTGTGTTTAAACCTCTGACCACTAGATGGCAGTGTTGTAATCCATTTTCAGCTCCACTCCAACATTAACAAGCAGCACAAGGGTGCAATCCTATTGTAAGCATTGACAAACCTGTTCATATAGTGGTGTGTTTTTATTATTTGAAAAATCACAGTATATCACTCTGCTTGCAGTTTATCGTGATATATTGAATTGTGACCGCTGTATCACAATAAGCATTGTATCGCCATGTTCTTGTCAATACACAGCCCTAACTGATATGTGGTGACAGTCATATACAAAATTACATGTTTTGTTGATGTTTACACATCCTCTATAAGCAATTTCAAGGACTTTAATATAGCAGCTTAGTGCAGAGATTCTATTCATTTGCTGAGTTTAACATACTGGGGGGAAATAAAACAAAAAGGTGCCCCCCCTTCCAAAAAAAAAAGAGAAAAAACTATATTTAAAAACTGTAAAAGGTTTATCACCTTATTTTAACATCATTATGTTTTGGGGGCTACACAGCAAAACCTGGAATTTGACCAGCATACCACCAAATAAACTGGCCAATTATATTCATATGGCATCCATATTGAAATGATATAAACAGTCAGACCCAAACAAAAAGAGCTGGACCTCACCTTGAGGGTGGACGTGAGTCTGTTAGGCTTCAGGTCCTGATCTTCCATCGACCGAGAGGAGTCAATCACCATGTACAGGTGACGCATCTGCACAGTAACATTAAACACTCTATAGAAACTAAAGCACAGCAAACATCAGGGACGGATATATCGGATAGCGGAGCTCACCATTCCCAGCCGGACCTGTCCATGACTTTCAAACACCCTAAGAAGAGAAGGATAGAAGAGAAGGATAGAAAAGAAGGATAGAAAGAAACAGAAACAGGCATTAGCACAAGAGCATGCAAGTTGTCTCTTATCTTTGTCACCTCAGACTCACCTCTTTCTCTTGGCCTGGAAGAGAATGTCCTCAACGGTGGCCGTGAGGGATCCAGACTCGTCCTCCTTCAGCACCTCCCTGAGAAAGCGGAGAAGAACATTAGCGACCATATCTCCTTCACATCATCTTCAACACCATAACTAACAGGGCTTTACAGACTAGAGCTCGAGATACATGAGGAGTCATAGTTAAACGTCTTTGTCCACGTGTGGGCGGGTTCGAAAAGCTAAATGGAAGTAAACTAAGTAATTCTGTGTCAAGGGCTTTCCTGGTAGATCAGCACAATGCAGTGTTTGCGATGTTGGGAGCTGAAGATGCCCTTGAGCAGAGACAGGGCTGCCCACCACTCCAGGCAAGTGTGCTCACTGCCCCCTAGTGTGCATGTTCACCAGTGGGTGTTTCATTGCACGGGTGGGTTAAATAATAAAGTGGTAAATATTTCTGAATTCTATTCTATGTTGTATGAAAGCACTGCTTGAAGGACCGTCTTTAAGGGGGATTGAATTCTTGAAGCTGTTCTATTTGGGTCAGTTTCAGGTTCAAAACCTACTGACGTGAGTCTGGTCAGGTTTGGGCAGAATTTTGTATTGGCAAGAACCTGGCGATACAACACTGTATTGTGATACAGCGGTTATGATTCAATGTATTGCGATATACTGCAATATTTCAAATCCTACTATTAAAACACACCACTGTATGAACAGGTTTATCAATGCTTACAATAGCACTACACCCTTGTGCTGCTTGTTAATGTTGGAGTGGAGCTGAAACTTAATTACAACACTGCCATCTAGTGGTCAGAGGTTTAAACACAACACACAATGATTCACTGTCTGCCAGGAATCTGTGTATCGATACAGTATCACCAAAAACAATAACCCGATATTCAATATTTAGATATTTTCTTACACCTTTACTATACAGTAGCCCGTAGCCGGCTGCAGCAGTCTCTGTATTATCTACTGAAGCACTGGTATAAACCAGAATTGTACTTGATCTTCTAGGAACACTGGCTAAGTATTGCACTTATACTGTATGTAGTCTTGTATTTATTCTTTTCTCTGTAGGTGTTCCAGTCTTGCTAGGTGTTGCTCTTTGTCTAATCTTATATTTCATTAACCCAACATTCAATTTTGATCTGTGACAACACAGAGAAACATCCTGCACCTGTTACAACAGCGTGGCTGAGTAATCAGAGAGTGCAAAAATATTTGTCCATTATCTTCCGCTTTACTGGCTGGAACCAATCCTAGCGTCATCGGGGGAAGGTGGGAACACCATAGACAGGTCGCCAGTTCATCACATGGCCAACACTCACTCATACCTACGGGCAGTTTAGAGTCAGCGATCAACCTAACATGCATGTGTTTGGACTGTGGGAGGAAACAGGAGTACCCGGAGGAAAGCAGGGGAGTGTCTTTAGTCACCAAACAGCTGGGAGGTTTTCTCTCTTTATTCATTGATACATAGAGCTGTATATTTTATTCTTATTGTATGTGCACTTGTTTTGCTATCTGGTGTGGACCGGAGGAGGATGGGCTCCTCTCCAGGTTTCTTCCTCTTAATCTGAGGAGGGTTTTACTGCCACTATCACCTCTGGCAATGCTAATTGGACGGATTGGACCCGGAACTTTCTTTAAAGCTGCTTTGAGACATCTGTTGTAAAAGGCACTATATAAATAAATACACCTTAACCAGTGGTGGTCCTGTGGGGATCCTGACTGTTTAAGGACAGGGTATTAAAGTATACAGAGAATCAGATGGACTAGTCTGTAGGTGTAGCTCCTGTATGGTCAGTGGAGCTAGAGTAGCACATAAAACCGATTTTGATGTTTTCTTTGGACGATAACATCGAGAACTGCGGAGAAACGGTCAGTAATCGTGATATCAGTGTTTTGTATCGTCGCTGTCCAACGAAAAGTATGCATGTCCATTTGAATGGAGCACCTGTCGTTTACATTGTGTGAGAATTTTACGATGAATGGACCAACAGAAATGCCCCAAAATGAGTAGGACAAAATTCTGGTTCCATTGACTTGCATTGTAAGTAATTCACATTTTGGTCTCTCCTGTAAAGTTTCATTGGACAAAGGACTTACCATGTTCGCTCGTAGCCTCCTTCCCACCTCGCTCTCTCCGGCTCTTCATCCATAACTTTAATCAGAGATTTACCAGCAAAACACAGTAAAATAAACTAACTAGTCTATGCGGCTAACTGAGCTGAGCTAACGCTCTTATTCACAGGCAGCCGCTTTCTTCGCTGGCTAACTGCTCGCTAACCTCATAAAGCGGAGGCCTGGGGTGAAAATAGAGTTCACGGTTGTAAAAACAGACACTTTCTCGCTTATTTATGAGGAAAAAAAACCACGAAAGTTGCTCACAATGACTTAAAAACTCAACTAAGACGCGAATATAGCGCTAGCTCCTCAGTCAAACCAGCTCTGTGCAGCAGCTTTACTCTTCCCCCTCATACAAGCCCAGCATAACTACAGCTCCGGTCTGAGTTCAATATAAAGTTTAATAGTGAAGAATAAATATTCACTTTCATTCCTTTATTCAAGCAGGTAAAAAATACAAAACACTTTGAACATATGCACAAAAAAAAGAGAATAATACACTTCTTACACTTGAATCAGGATATGGATAAATCCTTTTAGAGGGTCCATCTATGTGCATCTCAATAATTTAAAGTATTAGCCTATTTATATTTGTTTGTGGCCAATCCCCATGTCACCTCAGGGGCTGTGTACATATTGTGAGGCACAAAAAGTAGATATAATACTCAAAATTAAAGAAACAAAACTATAAACGTCTAAACAAGACAGAACTACGTGGTATGAGAAAACTAAAAAAATCTTAATAATCTGGAGCATCACTACTAAACAATAACAATCACAAATGTACACATTTGTAAAAAATAAAATAAAAATAATAATAATAAAAGGAAAAAATTACAATCTTCACATCTTCATTTATTTGGATTTTCACTCTCAGAGCCCCCAAAACCAAACTTCAACATTTCTTTTCCATATGGTTTGTGATCCAATGCGACTGCCGGTATATTTTATAAAGTGCTGTGATTTCTTTGGAGAAGGTTGAAGTCTGAGTAAGATTAGTGACCACCTACAGGGACAAGTCAGGTGGAAAAAAACCTATTTACACAAACAAATCTGACTTTAAGACGACGGCCACTATCTACACATTGTACTTTTGCTCATTTTTATAGATTTACAGTATTTTAGGAACCGCAAAGCCAAGTTTACATCACAGTATTTTTAACTATTAGCCTCAGAAGTGACCACTTGCAGGACAAGAGATGGAGTGGACAGCGAGGAAAGCACTCGCCCTCAGCAAAGTGTACATACATTATGTTAATAATTTATTCATCTGGCTATAAACTTTAATCTAAAAACTTCTATATTATCTCTGGCTGTGTAGCAGCTTAATAAACTTGTATACTAACCCACAGTATGCTAATGTTTTAGTGCTACGGCTAACGCAGCCAGGACCAATTTGGAAAGTGGGAATTTTTAGACTTTGGAAAAATCTGTTTGAACCACATTCCAATTTTTAATTCCTACTTGGAAAGTTTTTCCAAAAAACGTTGACTTTTCTGAGCCAGGCCGTCTTTTAAGCTGGTGTTTGTACATGATATGCTAAATACAGAGGCATGCTTAGACAATGGTAGAGTCATTCAGTACAAGATTCTTAATCAAACGGGACTCTTTCAGCACTATATTAACAAATGGGTCACCACAGCCTACGTCCACTTTTTAAATAAATGAAGTTTTAACCAAACCACGACTGTTTAAGAGCTTTTAATACAACCGCAGCAGCCAAACAAGAGCTAGTGTACTGCGGGGGTCCATCTTTTCCTGATCTCAAACAGTGCACAATGGAAATGAGCTTGGAAGAGTTATGAATGCAGGATTATAACCCATCTGTATGCTGAGTGTGAAACAGCATCAGGACGAGGTGATTAGAAGGCAAGAGTTTGTTGCTAAACTTGACAACTCCAAAAGCTTATCTTTAAAATTAACTTGAGCTTATAAAGTAAAAGAACGACCCTTAAGATGGCATAGAGTATTCCCATGAGAGGAAGTGGACAACGGCTTGTACTGAAAGAAGCAGAACAACTTGTTGTGAAGGTTTAGGCCTCCAGGCGGGGTATAAGCTTCTATTAGTTCTTGGCTACATTAGCCTTGTGGCACCTTCAGCCACCACTGGCTGACTGGCTACATATTGGGTAATGAAAGACTGTGCAATACTGTGCAATATTTCTTATACATACATATATGGCTTTCCAGTTTTCCAGTGATCTGTTCTTTATTACTCCGCATCTAAATTCGCTATGGTGATTCACCACGCTTCGAACTCTAAAGCCACAGTCGTAACAGTTAGTGCTACTGATCCTAGCTCAAGGGTGAGCCCATATTTATACTTCTCAGAGTCAACATGCTGCTCTGAGACCAGTTTTGATCTGTTTCCTATCCTAAAGAACGCAGTTATCCGAACAGAACACTGTTCTTAGACCAGTGTTTTTTCCTCTTTTGTGCTGCCTAATAAATATGGAAATATGGGCGCAAGAAATGTGGGAGGGTTGTAGCAGTACAATTCTGTTGTGTACTGTCAACTTTAAAACCAACACCGCTTCTTAGCCAAACCCCAACACTGGCTACAGCTGTACACCAAAAAGGGCTACTGTAACTGGAACAAATAAAACAAATACAAAAAAGAAAGAATAGGGTAAATGTTGCATTACAGGTCAAATAAAAATCAAATAAAAAAAAAAAAAGCACTCTGCATCAGGTTCGTAGCGGCTCAAAGGCAACATCTTGAAATCAGTAGAAGAAAGTAAGGTCCAAGGAGGGAGGAGTGAGAAGCAGGCTGGGCGGGAAAACAACAAGACGGAGCTTCTCACGGTCTGCGGTCATAATCGCTGACCCTCCGCTTGATGTGGGACAGCTTAGTTTTCAATTGCTTGCTTTGCTTCTTCTTCGTTTGGTATTCTGCTGACTATGGAGAGAGATAATGAGATAAGAGTTATTAACAACAAAAATGAGGTGGATATGATTACAGACTGATTTGACTTTCACACAACCCAGAAACATCATGCCAAGCCTGTCGCAGTTACTTCACAACTCAGGCTGAGATGATTTTAGACAACGGCTCAGTTGTTAGATTTCACAGTCGTATAATTCTGCGACTAACAGAATGTGAATGGAGTGTTTTGAGTTTATGCAAATCAAAGGCAAATCAAAGAAAGCAATAAATTGAGACATCATGAGATATCATCACGTTATTCGGCGTCAGAGGCGCCGGCACCCTAATCCTACACACACCTTGCACACATTTTTGTATGGATTATTGTTTACTTGTTTGTAGGTTTACTGTCTAACAATCAGAAACAAATGCATTTGAAGGTCAATGACTGGTACTAAGGTTACTGGATATAGGTCTCTCTCTCTCTCTCTCTCTCGTGATGGAGATGCATTAAGGCCAGAAACATACTTCACACAAGCATGTGGATGCAAATGACAATGGCCGTCCATCGCACAAAGTCCTCCTGAACTAATTCACAGTTCGTACTTACACTACTGTGGCAGTTAAAACACTCAGTACTCAAGAGGACAATATAGAGGCTAACCATGGACTGCTTTATCTGTTCTGTTAGAGGGAAAAGATAATAATGTATCATTTATGTTTATGCTCACTAACCATTTTAGCTTCACACCCAACAGTTTGTCTGCTTGCACGCTGGCCAGACTTGTCTTTGTTATTGTAGTGAAACGCTGTGCGTCGTGACACGTTTTTGAATGCAACAATGCACAAAGTCATGTCTGCATAGCTCTAAGAGTCTGCGTTCACATTTCATATATTTCTGGCCCAAAGGAAGCCTATAAACAGGCAAGTGGTGCGTACCATTAAATATAATCCTGGCAGTGCCGCTGTTCCATATTGCCGTAGACGTTCGCGTGACTGAGTGCAGCACTGATTCCACACTGCAATCTTTCTAAGCTATTAAGTAAATGTAGTTAACATGTAAGGCAGGTAATCAGTCAGTTAGTACACTTTAGGTATGTATTTTAACAGTAGCTGGCGATACAAGGCTAATGGTCCTCACTAGCTGCACGAAGAGAATCTCATTGGCTTATTTTTATCTATAAATCACTCTCTGGCCATTTGCCAGCTTACATCTCTTCTCTGATTTCAATAAATAACAATAATTATCAGACCCGCTCTAGTGGCTGGATCACCTGTCAGGTACCGAGAGTTTTTAGTGAACTCGGAAAATCTGCTTTTAGCTACAGTGCACCAGCGAGCTGGAACTCTCTCCAGGAAACTCTGAAGCTCAGCTCGCTGGGATCACTGAACCATTTTAAACTTTTAGTTTCTAAGCACCATCAGAAAGCCTGTGATTGTTTTAAATGATTAAATCTATTAGGATTTTATTTTTATATTATTATTTTTATTATTTATTGATTTATTTTATTTTGATTTTATTTTACTTTTATTTTAGTTATTTTTTATTATTATTATCTTTTTAATTTTTATTATTTATTATTTGTATTATTTTATTATTATAATTATCAATTTTTTATCGTGTTTGTTTTATTGAGTATTTTTTATTAGCATTTCAACTTTTTATTATCTTAGGTTTATTTTATATTCTTTAATATTCTTTTATAATAATTTTCGAACATTTTTTACATTGTATTTTTAATGCATCTATATTAAATGTTTATTTAAAATTGGTATTTTATTTATTATTTTTGCTCATTTTGTTTTCAATCCCTTTAACTGTATATGCTCGGCTGCATTGAAAATGAGGGTCATCCCTCAATGTATTTCCGAGAATAAATAAAGGTTGATTGATTGAATGGAAGCATTGTAACATTGATATTAGAAAGTATCTCCAACATTGTAAGAGTACAGAAGATGGTATAATTCTCTATTTTAATGGGAAAAAATGGTAATGTAGATTTTATTCAGAGCATTTCGGTTGATGCATGAAATTTGAACACAATGCTAAAGGCAGTTGCTCAAATTACATAGCACAGTGAACACACTGCTAACGCTGCTGTCTACAACAACAATGGACAGCACCTTACCTCAGTTACAGGCCAATTATTCCTTTTACAGGTCTAGCCCTGTCACATCACAGTCATTAAAACAGTCATTGGCCAACCTTACAATTAATCGTATTTCTATGGGCACTTGAAAGTGCTGGGATTGGCATTTGGAGAAATCTGGCCCAGTGACCGCAGATACAGCCCTTACAACTAGCTCTGTTTCTGACTTCCAGAATTCTCTATTATTGGACTTGTATCCCAAAGCTGTGCTGCAGTAGTCTATAAACAGACTCTTCCACTATTGATAATTAGGAAACCTCTTCTGAGGATGCATCTTGAACGTGGGAAGTGCTATAGGGCAGATAACCAGGCGTCAACTCTTTTGAATGTTTCCACTGGCTGGCTAAAGCAGAAAGAAGTGTATTCATGTGAAACATGCTGGGCATCATAGTGAGTGAACCTAAAGGATGCAGTCCTGTGCTATAAAATATTATATAACATGACAACGTATCACACTGCTAGTTTTAGGCAGGTGAGTCCATTTAAACAGTTATCATTTTTATACTCAGTATTAATATTAGCTAAAAAGTAGGTGTTCATTACCCTCTTCAGGTTCTTCAGTCTGTTGTATTGCTCCATGGCATCCTGTTATGGACAAAACATACATTTTCAGTTTTTATGAATTAAACTAAAAGGAGTAATATTCATGCTGTGCTTGTTTCATTGCGTTCTTGGTGACTATCGTTCAGTATTACTGTGATACATTAAGGTCCCTCACCAAGAACTGTGGGCTTCCCTCATGCAGCCGGTCCAGTTCTCTGTCTATTTCAGCCAGACCCACGTTGATGTCATCCAGTTCGGCCTGTAGCCGCTTGTACTCCATGTGGTCCCTGTCAAACTGTCGCTTATATTCCTGCCTCTCGAGATCGTTGGCGATGGGAGGGTACTCACTGAAAGATGTAGAGAGGAATATACGTTTAAAATATCACCAGGATTAGATCTTAATGTTACTTAGGTAGACCAAAACAGCGGGCATGGATGTTAACTCTATAGAATCAGCTACGATATTAGCAACTAATATAATGCAGATACAAAAGTCTGCAAAAGTTTGTTTTCACAAATTTCAAATTACTGTTTAAAATAATAAAAAAAACCTGATGCTAACAAAAATGGTGCAAAACATTTAAACTTTCAGACTAATTGTATCATGCAGTAAAAATGAAGTAATGTTTGATAATAAACACAGTTGTAAATAAGTCTATTAAAAAGCTTTAGAGCATCGAATAAATAAAACAAAACAAATACAAGTATATAAAACAATCGTAAATAATATTATTTACAAGAAATTTCTACAAATAAAAAATTGCTATTAGCAATTTAAATACTAAAAATGTATCCTAAAAACTTTGCAGATATACCATCAGCACACATATTGACTGATTGTAAAACATTCCACAAAGAAATAAAAGAAATCTGAAAAGGAAAGGCTAGATGGCAGTGTCGGTACTAGGAAACGGCAGTAACTATATTGTGGCATTTTCCACTTTTCAGACAATAACGATATTTAATGAAAAAAATATACAAAAATATTTATTCTTATTTCTAGTATTATTACTATAATTATTATTGCAGTGTTTAGTGGTTCCCTCCTGCAGTCACTCATCATGTCTGGTTTTACCTCTTCTCTCAACCCTCAATTCTACTCTGCACCTTGTAGTTGGGGTGTAAAATATCATTTTAAACCCCAACTACAAGGTGCAGAGTAGAAGTTTACTCCCTGTCAACATGATAGATAGATAGATAGATAGATAGATAGATAGATAGATAGATAGATAGATAGATAGATAGATAGATAGATAGATAGATAGATAGATAGATAGATAGATAGATAGATAGATAGATAGATAGATAGATAGACTTAAAGAGAGTGAGTTTGTTTGGTTTGTTCTTCTCTGTCTTTAACAGAAGGCTTGAAATTATTACTAACACACTCCCAGAATGCTGTTCAGGAAAAAGTACTGTACAGAGAATGTATTGGTCGGAGGCACATTGATTACATTGAATACATAAAAAGTACAAAGACAGGAACGCCTGCAAAGCCTTTGTCCAAAACACCATTTTATTGAGTGTATAATATTTATTTAATCTGTTTAGTTTGTATCAACAGACACACTGTTTGGAATTTACTGTGTTTTGGTTTAAAGCAGGATCCACAGCATGGCAAAATCTATATCATGAGAGAATGACATCAACAGTATTTACTTTTAAAACACTATACTGCCCATCCCTAGTGGGTACCTGCATTGCTCAGATTTTGATTCCACTGCTGAGCACCTGTGAGAGTCTTATAGAACCAAACAGACAACCACAACTTACTACAGCCTACACAAGACAACACCAGCGCTACTCAGCAGCCTACTCTAGAGGACTGACCCTGTTTCCTGCCTGTAAAGAAAATGACTAAATACTCCATGTAAATAGTTGGATAGATAGATAAAATCAAAGACAGTGAGATAGATAGTATCAGCGATAGATAGATAGATAGATAGATAGATAGATAGATAGATAGATAGATAGATAGATAGATAGATAGATAGATAGATAGATTCAAAGAGAATGTGTTAGATAGCTAGACAGATAGCTAGATAGATAGAATCAAAGAGAATGGATAGATAGATAGATAGATAGATAGATAGATAGATAGATAGATAGATAGATATAATCAAAGAGAGTGAGATAGATAGATAGATAGATAGATAGATAGATAGATAGATAGATAGATAGATAGAACTTTCATCTATGCCTTTGAAGGTTTTAACCCATGTAACATTAAATCTTCTTACCTGTCATAGTCTGAATCGTCCAATTCATCAGCTGACTCCGCTCCGGTACTGTAGTCTCTCAGTTTACTCTTCGTCACGCTGGTCAGGTCAGAGCCGCTGTGAAGCAATGAATGTGTTACAAAGGGAGAAACTAGAACATCTAGAACAACAAAGACGCCAACCAGAATAGAAACAAAAGATGGAAGGAACAGATAATGAAGACATATCTGAGGTTTTAAAGGCAGATAATGTTTATATGCTTTTCTTATGATATACACAGTTTCCTAGCACAACGCCTCTTGTAAGATTTCCATCCTTGTCACCATGCAACATTCCAGGCCTCCCATCACATAATGGTCTTTAACCAAACATACTTTCATACAGGTATCGTTGAAAAAGAGTTATGAGAAGAGAGGATCAGGGCCACTGTCGACCATAATAACTGGGTTTTATGTAGCTTCATTGAAAGTACACTTAACATGGACAGAGTCTGAGTGAGCACAGTTGTTGTTTGACTTTTGAAACAAATCAGATTCTAGGAACAGGCAGGCCGGCCAACTCTCCTCGTGGAACAGGCTATTCGAGTCGCAGTGACAAACAAAGGAAAGTCTTCCGAACCAGCCACAAAGCAAACATTCTCAAAATTCTTCTCCGTTTGTGTTCCTCTAGACACAACCGCCTTTCACAAATCTTTGAAGCCAGTCATGCTTATATTCCTCTTCACTCTTCTTTTCAGGAGACTTGCTTTTAGTTCCTAGTTTGTTCCCCACATCTGCAAAGTCATGTTCTAGATGTAATCCGAACTACACATTGAGACTCATTAACCCATCATGGCTTACATCTCAGACATTCCAGTGAAATGTTAGCCTTTTGCGTCTATTCCTTCTTTTCCAGTAAGACCTTCTTGACAGCTACACATTCTTCCATCCTTTCCATACGAGTGAGGCATCTTCTGACAGTGGAACGTTGGACAGAAACTGGGGACGTTTTCTGATCTGAAGCAAAATGAGGCTTGATTTTCTCATCTCGTTCCAAGATGAAAGCTTTCCATGGGAGGAACCAACCCTTTTATCCAGTCTAACCCAATTCATCCTCACTTTCTATTTCTACCACAGTTATATAGAAGGTTCTAACTATGGACAGAAACCCCACACAACAGCTACCTAATGTCTTAGAGTCCCCTCCCGCCAAATTTAGAAAGTGCTGTTAGGTCAGATAGGGGCAGTTTTGGAAGGCAACCAGATCTTGCAGGTGGTTGTTAGGAGTTTAAACCATCTTTAACGTTTTCCTGTTCCTGTTTTCGGTGTGTTATCCAATCTCCTCAAAAACATATATGAATAATAATGTCTCTTTGCATGAAGGCAGTGTGCTTTGGCAACTGCTTATTTTGGCATGTCTCCAAGTATTTTAACATTTGTGTTGTATAAGCATATGAACTGTTTCTATTGGTTCATTAGTCATCATAAAATCATCTGCTACCACTCGTTAAAAAAAAAAAAACTCACCCGGGGAGATAGAGCGGTTTTTGAAAATCTGGGCTTTGGTCGAGATAGCTCCGGGACCCACCAACTTGGTCGTTATAATCGTTCACCAAAGCCTCGGGCTCCCCGGACACGTTAGTCACCTGCAGAGAGTTTTAACACATTCACAATTAACTACGGCTTTTGAGTACAATGCGACCTACTTCCATTTATTTACTAAACAGCCTGTAGGTTCCTGCAGCTGTCACATAGTAGATTAAACATCAAGTGCAGCTATGGCACAATGTCACTTCAAGACTGAGATCAATGCTTTTTGGAAGCTGGGTGCTGGCGATCGGATCACAACACATTTAACCAGAAATAAAATTGGCAAACATGCTTTCTCCGGTTAGACTGACCTGTCTTTCTCATTCCTATAGGTCATATAATGTACCAGAACTGTTGCTATTGTTTTTTGTCCTCATCAGCAGCAGCCAACCAGCCATCTATCTCTCTCTATATGGTAAACAGTCTGTAGGAACATTTAACCCAAGTAGAACCGGTTCCCCCAGTTCCTCAGCAGATACTATCCACAGATACCAGGACGAAACTACCTCAGCATTTACCAAGCTGAGCAACTGGCGCTTCCTCCTAACCAGCTAATACTGGTTCAAAGTAGAACACAGAGGAATATAGACAACGCTGATCCACATCTATAACGAGTTGGAGACATCTTTCCTCGTGTGCTGTTATTGAGTAATGCTAGTAAGCTTATTTATTCCTTTCCATTGGTTTTGCAGATTCAATGTAAAATATATCAACCAACTAAACAGCCTCGGGGGCTACTGGACACACCCAGAAACTGGACACGAAACCTGTTCTCCCTACACTCAAGGTTCCTTTGGTACAGTCCTCCCCCCTCCCCCTTGCCATATTCAAAACCACTGGCCAGTACAGATGGTTGGCCTACTCACCCATTTTTCCACACCATGAGAAAAGTTGTCGTTGAAAGGCCTGGGTTCCTCCCAGCACACGCGGTGTCTGCCGTAGCGCCTCATCTCCTGGCGGGTCTTCACAGAAAACACCAGCAGAATGATCAATGCCACCGCCAACAGAAATCCTAAAACGATGGCAATGGCCTGGAAGAGAAGAGAAATGAGAAAGGGAATGATGAGACACCTGGGGATAAAGAAACAAATCAAGGGGCAAGGACTGCTCCTATGACTGCTGTACGATACAAACATTTCAAAAATAAATTTTGCTAACAATTTCTGAAATGGACCGCCACAGATACCAGAACTGCTTCTACTACTATGAAACAACAGCGGTCAAAAAAAATAATGAAAAAGCTGCTAAATCTGAACATGGCATCTGTTAACAGGGAAATCCCACACTTAAGTAAAAAGAGCCACTCGGCTTGCTGGTAGAGCCCCAGGCGGGAAAAGGTTCCCCTCTTTGTGTCTGAGCAGTAGCCACGAATAACTTGTTTTACGCACCGTTTCAGTCAAAAATTATAAACTAGTTATGAAACTGTTGTCAAATTTAACCAGTGATCTCTCTTTTGAAACCTCAATTTCCCAAAATTGGTGTTCAATGGAATGCAAAATAGTTTTTTCTTTTAGATTTCGAGGCATTTAAATGTAGTACCTTAATATGTGTGTGTTGTGAGAGGGGATAATAATAAGATATTATTGGTTCTTCAAAGATCTGAAGAAGTCACTACATTTAAATGATCCCAGGAAAGAATTCACAAGATATGCAGATATTGAGGTTTCATGAAAGGGTAATAAAAGGGCAATCGAGCACTGTTTACAATTATTAGAGTCCGTTATTCCTTATTATTCAGGTTCCCTCACCTCCTGAGGTTCCACCACGCAATAGTGGTACATGTACTGGTTGATGAAGATGCCGGATGCCTGGGGTTGGTTCTGGTACTGGGCGCACAGCTGCCAGATCATGTTGTACATCATCGATCCGGAGGACTGGGCCGTGGGGTTGACGGCCACAAGGTAGACCACACTGGCGATGAGCATGAGCACAGCCAGTATGGCACAGATGATGATACTGGCCAGGTAGAACTTGTGCGAACGGGCTGCGTTCTGCCTCGACACCACAAGGATGAAGATGACCAGCACGGCTATGAAGGTGACGGCCGTAATGCCGATGATGAAGCCCTTGCCGGTCAAGGGATCCATGTAGTAGCCCCCATAGCCGCCGTAACCACCATAGCCGCCGCCACCGTAGCCTCCGACCCCACTGCCGTACATCGAACCCCCTGAGCTGCCTCCATAGGCTCCGCCTCCATAGCCACCGTAGCCCATGCCGAGTCCCAGCCCACCCATTCCCATGGCTTCCATGTCGTAGTCCCATGCTAGTGTGGACGCCACGCACACGAACAGCGCAACGCACATAATGATGATGATGATGCACATGATCTTCATCACGCCCGGAGGCGACGTCCAGCGGTAGTAGTGTAGCATGTGCTCGTCCGGGTAGGGGGCCGAGAAGGTGTGGCGAGAGGACCGGTGGTGGCTGGAGAAAGAAAGAAGAGAAGGCAAACTTCTATCAGTAAGCTTGCTTGGCTCTATTCTCCTTTTAATGCACTTTTGGGATAAAATAAGTACTAAAGCACTGAAACAGTACAGTCATCAACATGATTTAATGAAATAAATATAAAAAAACTACACACTAACACGCAACCAAGTACAACAAGAAGATTTCTAAGGTCAACATCACTTTGTCTCTGGAGAAACAGAGCAAATGTCTATGTTATTGTACTTGAGTAACGTATTACCCATTTATGATGTTTGTGTGTGTTTATCCATGACCTTTATAGAATTAAACAGGCTATTTTGTTACCACTCAGGTTTATGCAAATAAGCTCTGTTCTGATTGGCTGCCAATGCCCTGTGCCTTATTCAAGAAGTATGACAAGCTGAAGCTCTCTTTAAAACTTTCAGCCAACGGGCCAAGGCAGGGCGTGATATACCACCTGGTATTTGCGGGGTTCCATGCTGGCTAGGAACTGCAGCACTGCTTTTAAGGTTTTTTCAGATGTTTATTTTGTTATTTGAGGGTGAAGCAGCAGCTCAACAAAGACCTTTTCCTGAATTTGTATTTGAACATCTATTTTTACCTGACGGGCAACGTAACCTCACGCGTTCAAATTCAGGGAACCCTACAGAATTTAGATTTTCAGACATACAATTGATCCAGCAGGTTAATTAGAGAGTCCCAGATCATGTACCTTTGGGCTGAGATAAAGTGCTGTAGGCAGATATGTGTAAATGTAATAGTTTGTGTGATATCACAAAACACATGAATCCAAACCAGACTGGTTTTTTGTTTTTATGCCTTTAGGACGAATATAAGTAAATACAAGTCGGTTTGCTGCCTCACATTGTGCTTCATTCAAGAAGCAGTCCAGGCTGAAGTGCTTAGTGTTAATGGAGGAGTTAAAAGTCCTGTAGGGTGAACAGGTGCATGTACGACATCACAAAAACAATGAATTCAAAATGGGCCATATGGGTTTCTATACAGGGACTGTATGGACTAAGCAGTGAAATTCGGTTTCATAATTGTGGTTTAGATGTAAACAGAGTAATTCAAAGTAGCTTGGTGTGAAACGCTCCATTCTAGATACTCTTGCCAAGTCAGATTGATCACAGTGTTGGTGATAGGAACCAGAGGTCTGATAAGATTAACATCTCTAAAAGCTGCCATACAGAATATATATATATATATATATATATATATATATATATATATATATATATATATATATATATATATATATATATATATAGTTTTGGACAGTATATACATATATGGCTGTGTTGATGGTTCTTATCACCATCACTGTAAAGAAACCATCACTGTAAACATCTCTATGACGACACATTTCACATCAAACCACTCCGAATTATGATTTACTCAGAAATTTGAAAGTTGGTGGAATTCCCCTTTAAGTCTAGGAGATGTACGCGAGTGCTGGGCTCTTCTTGCTGTGTAAAACCACCTGTAGGGCTACACTGAGTGATGAAGCACTGGAAGTACTCACGTCCTCTTACTGCTGCTGTGCTTTTCGGTAGGCATGATGGACCCTCGTCCTCGTCCTTGTCCCCCAGGTTCACTTGAAGAAGTGAGAAGGTTCCCTGAGGAGGGAGATTTGAGCACTAAAGTGAGCAGGACAATGTGGTTTAAACCAGTCAGTGAAGAGCTGAAGAAGAACCTTGCCTAGGTGGCTTTTATGGTGTGGATACAGCAGCAAGCTTTACTTCTTATTCGAACTCTACCAATGTAACTGCTGCACCATTTAAGGTGGAACGGAGAATTCGAACAACAAGCTAACATCGATGTTTCTTCTTTAAAAACACGTACTAAACAACTAAAACACACAAAAATTAACATAATGTAGTCACTTAAACACATTCACTCTCTTATAAGATTCACTTTTGTTGTACGAAAACAGCTTTTAGCTAACGTAACTGTACCGTCGTCTTAAAGTCTGTTTTAACGGACGACTTGACTGGACACGCTCGAGCTCGACTCGAAATAAAGAAATAATTCGAATGACACCAGCTAAAATATTACA
The DNA here is from genome assembly GCA_021613375.1 of Megaleporinus macrocephalus. Classification (NCBI taxonomy): domain Eukaryota; kingdom Metazoa; phylum Chordata; class Actinopteri; order Characiformes; family Anostomidae; genus Megaleporinus; species Megaleporinus macrocephalus. Next base: position 30,350,469 of record CM038725.1, on the reverse strand, counting down.
AAATCAATTAAAATAATATTCGGAACTGTATTTGAGTCACTAGTCATAATTTGTTCGTTTTTTTGTCTTATTAAAATACATAAAATCCTCACAGCCGAATGTGCGGCAAGCTTGTTAACGTACATTTGCCCAGCTGTAGATGTAAATAATGAACACGATGTATCTATCTATTCTATCTATCTATTTATACGAATAATTATTTGACTAATAATAGTATAAACATCACTGCAAGACTCACCTGCTGCTGCTCACTGTCTTCAATACAAACACAACTGTGGAAAACAAGCTCTCTCTCTCTCTCTCTCTCTCTCAGGTAGGAAACGCCCTCCAGCATCCTCCCTTCCTCCCTTTACTTTCGCCTCTTACAGAAGAATTATATAATAGTGATATTAGTTATTGTTATTGAACATTAAAAAAATCATCGTTGAATAATATAATATAGAATAATATTAATAATATAAAATCTATTTTCAGTTTTTTATTTTTTTTCTTATTTTTTATCCTATTTCTGCATTTTATTGCTGTATGTGACTTTAAGCCACATCGTCGTTCAATTTTAAGTATTATTATTTATAATAATATTATAATAAAATGATTGTATAAATTAATCAATACATAAACGCTTCAGGCTGTAATGCGAGGCTCTCGCCAGTTGGTGTCGCTTCAGCGTGCCTACACTTGTGGCTGATTTTTATTTTTTATATCAAATAAAAAATGTAATCATTTAAAGAGCACGTGCTGAATTCAGCATTTGAGGGTTCTTTGGGAGCGAAACCTTTGGGGAATTCCACCAAAATTTCTTTTGTGAATAATTCAGTGGATGAGATGTAAACTGAGTCATTTAGAGTGGGTCGGGTGTGAAATGGTTGCTTGTAGAGACTCTATACAGTGGTGGTGATGGTAACCACGGGTCTCCATGTCTAAAACACAAATATAGGACATTTATTTACTATTAAAAACCACCAGGTGAATCTACACGAGTCTTCTGGGTCTTCTTTAAACGTAATGATGCTAAATAAGTGATGAATCTGAAGCACATTCAAAATACATTTTAAGCGACAACTCTTTTGCAAAACTTAAATAAAACAGTGTCACAGACATCAGGCAGTGTATTCATGTAATAACTGTCTGTAATGGAGCTTTTAGAGGTGGACATCTGGTTACCATCACCGCCACTGTGAACAATTCTGACTCTTTAAAACAAAGTTTTCACACCAAACCACCCTGAATCTCAACTATGATGAATGGTTGGAAACACGGTGGAGTTCACCTTTCATTAATGTTTAATGTTTAGCAATATAGCAGACAATAAATAAGAAATATTGTTAAATAAGTATACATATTAATTTATAAAATAATTTTGTGTATCTGGCTGTTTTAATTAATTCCATTAAAACCATGTATCTCTATTTTTATTTTTTCATAAAATAACACTGAAAATTTTCTGGTTCCACTGACTTACATTAAAGGCAAAGAAGGTTTTTGTTCTCACCTGTAAAGCTACTATTTTTGGAGATACAATAATGATATTATTATCATCATCTCATTCATTAAGTACAGCAGTATAGCTAAAGAGTAATATATAAACATTTATACTAATATGCTTAAATTGAGAAACGAAGAAAAGACAAATTAAGAATAAAGGTTGTGTGTTAAAATGTGATATTACGCTTAGTCTGTTTATTTCTGCCCTTATTAAAACCAGTGAAAGGAATATCAGCGAGGGAGTCGAAACTGGGGCGTGGCTTATTCCATCGCCCCGCCCACTTTCGGCTACGTTTTAGCGTGTGACTGAAAGTGACATTAAAGGGAAAGTCCAACGATTCCAAACTTCTGCACTGTTTAGTAGCTAAAATGTAAACAAAGGCATTCTGAGAGGAAAGATGTGAAATTTGTCATTCAAACGCGTTGTATCAGAATTATTGACAGTGGTGCTGATAGGAACCAGACGTCTGAATCATACAATTATATTAAAAAACATTAACAAATAGCTGTAAACACATTGTCTGATTACTGGATCACTGTCTACAATGTCCTAAACAATTGACCTAAACATTATTCATATATATATATATATATATATATATATATATTATATATATATATATATATATATATATATATATATATATATATATATATATATATTCCATGGAGTTACATGCTGTTCTGTACTGACAATGTTGCCACTACATTATCACCAACGTTGGCAGATAACGTTATCACAACTATCTGTTTCTGAATTACACTTCAACATTGTGACACCGTTGTGGGCACCAAAACAATATCATGTCACAATGTAACTATATACATACACTATATATACACACACATTTTATTATAAAATTTACAAGCAATTATGTCCAAGCTGAACTGGATAGTAAATAAAGTTTATTACCAACATAGAAATCCTACTTTAGCCCTCAACCCATAACACTACATAAACATTACATAGTTAAAGTTAAAAATAGCAAATATGGTAAATACACAAACAGTGGATAGAAGGCTATAATGTTGGCCATTTCTTTCATTCACTGTTAGCGACATTAGCATTTATAATACTAACGCCAATTAGAAATATACCATTAACATAACAGAAATGAGAAGCTATATAGTTTCACTCACTTTTAGCAGCATTAGCATGTTAGACTCTAATACTGATTAGAATTATATCATTAATATAATAGAAATGAAAAGCTATTTGGTATAATATACTGTTAGCAGCATTAGCATTTTTTATAGTCACTAATTAAAATGATATCATTAATGTTATAGAAATGAGAAGCTAGTTGGTGCCTTTTGCTGTTGGCAGGATTAGCGTTTTTAGCAGTAGCAGTTAAACTTGTTTCTTGGTTGTTTTTGCATCTAAACTGTTCACACAGAAGTAATTTCTTGACAATGAAGGGAAG